>PITA01011831.1:40086-64980 GCA_004023965.1 Spilogale gracilis | reverse complement strand
TTTTTTTTTTTAATTTTATTTATTTATTTGACAGAGAGAAACACAGCTAGAGAGGGAACACAAGCAGGGGGAGTGAGAGAGGGAGAAGCAGGCTTCCCGCGGAGCGGGGAGCCCGATGTGGGGCTCGATCCCGGGTCTCCGGGATCATGACCTGAGCCGAAGGCAGTCGCCCAACCAACTGAGCCACCCAGGCGCCCCTTATTTTATAATTTTAATTTTATAGATTTCGTAGCTTTTATAGATTTTATAGCTTGTTTATGAAAATAGCAAGCATTATTTAACCTGAGTAATATAGAATGAGGGCAATAGATAATGATGGAGTAAGGTACTGGCAATGGAAATTGAGATACTTAGAAGGTAGAACCAGTAGTTCTTGGTGGTTGGTTAGATGGGGTGGTGGTAGAGAAGGACAAGTTAATCGTGAGATAAGAATTAGTCCAGACTTCCACATTGGATAACAGGGAGAATAATAGTTAATTAAGTGAACTTGATATTGGCTCTGACCAGTAGCTTGTACTGTCTTGTAATCCACATGGCATTTTGTGTTGTGTTTTTCCTTCTGCTTCTTAAAACATCTCTAAGGTTATGTTGCACAGTCTTACCTCTATCAATTTCTAATTTTTAGATATAGGGGTCTGCCTGCAAAGGAGGAAGGTGGTTATCATTGATTTTGCTAGGTCATCTTCCCCATCTTTGTCCTTATATGCCCCCCTCCCCCGCTTTAAAGATTTATTTACTTGTTTTTAGAGAGAGATATGAGAACACATGCATGAGTGCGGGATGGGAGAGATGCAGAGAGAAAGGAGAGAGAGAAGCCCAATCAGACTCCTCCATTGAGTGTGGAGCCCAATGTAGGGCTCACTCCCAGGACCCACAGAACATGATTTGAGCCCATACTAAGAGTCAGCTGCTCAACCAACTGAGCCACACAGGTGTCTCTTCCGTGGGCCTCTTAATGAAAAGCAAAAGGTGATGTAAAATGAACATCCTGAGGGACATTTTTTGTTTGGGTTTTTGTGGACTATAATTGCCTAGAGGTGCTGAGGCTGCCGTTAGAGGAAAGATGATTATTAGCCTCTACTGCTCCACCAATCCTTTATGTCTTGGACAGTATTGATAATTAGAATGGACAACAGTGATTGTTCATTTCCTCTGGCTTTAGATATTGGCCTCTAGAAGTGGTCTGAATACCCGTGACCAAACAGGAATTTATTGATACCAGTTTTTATAAGTCACCTACCAAGTTTGGATGCAAACCAGTAACCCAGATGTGGGAGACATAATATCCCATCTGTTAATCTCTAGATCCATAGTCTTCATTTCCTCTACTTGCCTTCCTTTCCTTCCTTTGGATAACAGTGAATTGTCAGACTGGTCTAAATGTTCATTTGTTCACACATTCATTCAACCAGTAATTTGTTATACCAGGCAATGGACAGAGTGCTGTGGATGCAAAACCCAACAGGTTGGAGTTCCTGTGTTATAAGAGCTTATATTTTAGTGAAATTATAGACAAATGATTAGGCAGTTGTAGTCCAGAGTGATAAATGTTGTGGGAGCATGCACGAAGGTAATCTAATCCCATTTTAAGGAATCAGGAAGCTTACAGCAGACTGACAGAGAGAGTATGAGCTGGCGAAGGGGTCAGGAGGGGCGTGGAGGAGGGAAGGAAGTTTTTTGTAATAAGGGAAAGTGTGTTTGAAGGGAGCAGTTTTCTGATCTTACCCCAGTGATCTTTGTGAGCACTGCCCACCATATGCAGGAGAGAGGATCCCTTCGAGCAGCCCCTCACTGCTCACAGAGAACTCTGTTCCAAGGAAACTGAGAAATAGGGGACCTCTTCAGCTTGTTCCTTCTCTGGGTTTATTAGGGATGTGGGTCTTCCAATATTTTGAATCTAAATTTGCCTCTGGCTGTGTGTGGATATGTATGTGCATGGGTGTGTATACCCATCTTCCAGTAAATTCAGTTGGTTAAGATTATGGGACTAGATTCAAACATGCATTGTTCTCATTCTTCTACAAGTGCCTGATTATGAGGTAAGGGAGACAGTGATTAAAAACACAAAGGTAGGGGCGCCTGGGTGGCTCAGTTGGTTAAGCGACTGCCTTCGGCTCAGGTCTTGATCCCGGAGACCTGGGATCAAGTTCCACATCAGGCTCCCTGCTCAGCAGGAAGCCTGCTTCTCCCTCTCTCACTCCCCCTGCTTGTGTTCCCACTCTGGCTATGTTTCTCTCTGTCAAATAAATAAAAATCTTAAAAAAAAATGAAAAATAAAAAAATAAAAACACAAAGGTAAATGGACCTACATTTTTAGGCACCAACATATTAGGGGCAAATGTACCTGAAAGTGATAATTCAAAAATCATGACTCCTAAGGTGTGTATGTGGTTGTGATTGGCAAGAAAATGATGGAGATTCTCGCATCAGGACAGGAAAAAGCTGAGGTAACCCAGCATGGACAATGTATGAAACTTCCCTGTGATTTCCAAGGAATGCTCAGGTCATTCAGCGGCAGAAGTTCATGGAGCACAATTTGAGAAAATGGTGCTCTCGAAAAAATCAGCTTCAAATGAGATTTAATTTCATTTAATTTCTTTTTTCCCAGAGCTCCATGGAATTGTTTTTCATTCATGTTGGCTCTTCCTGAAGACATTTCCACATGATGACATAGAGCACAGTTGCAAATCACTTTCAGGGTGGTGAGAGATCATGAAATTGAAGTGTCAGCAGTTTGTGAAGGGATGCTTCCCCCCATACACACCCAAGCCCTGTTATTACCTTACTTCATTTGCACTTTATTTTGAAGCACATGTATAGAAATAAGCAAATTATTAATTCAAGCTTGTCTTCAATTTTGTGCTTGGCCTGCAAACCTCTAACATCTCTCCCTGTTCCCAGGCGGACTGCTGAAGGCTTGGTGATAGGCTGAGGCAGGCATATTCATTATTCAATATGAGCTGCAAGCAATTTGATATTTCATGTGAGCATGTGGCAGAGCTGAAAGGGGGGAGAATGTCATTCAGGAGAATATGGTCCATAGGCTACTACCATTTTCATGTTTAGCTGAAGGCTTAACATTAGCTGTGCTCATGTGTTTCAAGGATAAGGATAATTCCATTGAGAATCATGGCTACAACCAGGTGTTTTTGTCTCCGTGACATGTCCTGTTTCTCTGTGCAGGGAGCACTTCTTGATCCAGGCCTTATGCTCAGCATCATGGGGCTTCAGTGGGAATAATGAGATTCTGAACAGTGAAGGGGAGAGCGCCTGGAAAGTAGCCATACTTGGTGGGGGTGGGGAATGCTCATGGGTCTCAGCTCCCGAGGCCTGGAAAGCATTTCTGTATGATGTCTGCACTGTGTGTCAACACTTCCATTCCATGGGTGGGTACCCACACCACTGAAAAAAAATTCCTGGACCTTATTCCCCGTTATAAGTGAAATGGGCTCTGCAGTCTTCCTTCTGCACTCATTAAAAAACGTTTTTTTAAAAATTCTGCTTATATACTTGTAGGTTGCCATCAGGCTTTAAGATCATAGAATTTTAGGGGCACCTGGATGGCTCAGTCAGTTGAGGATCCAACTCTTGATTTCAGCTCAGGTCTTGATCTCAATGTTGTGAGATCGAGCCCCATGACAGGCTCTGTGCTTAACATGGAGTTGGCTTGTCCCTCTCCTGCTTCTCCTCCTCCTCTCTCTCAGATAAATAAATTTTAAAAAATCATTAAAAAAAGATCGTAGAATTTTAGAATGGGAAGGTCATGAGGATTCATTTGTTTTAGTGTCGTCATTTTTACTTATGTGCCTGTGCACAGTCTTGAAGTTAGAAAGGTTAGGTGATTTGTTGGGGGACACACAGCTAGTTAGATGCAGCCCAGGGACCAGATCCCAGATTCCTGGATTCTCAGTTGAATGCTCTTTCTCCTAAGATGGAAAATACTTAGAACAGTGCCTGGGACACAGGGAGAATGCCCATTTGTGTGTGCTGAGATCAAAGTTTTTTGAAAACTTTAATATTCTCCCGGAATATTTATTCCAAGTCATGTTCATTTTCAAAACCTTTCCACCATGTCAACAAAGGGTCCGAGAAATGCCTTCTTGGCTGACTGAGAGAGCTAGTCTGCAGTTTTTGGAATTCTGGAAACTGGGTGCATACCCTCCCCTGCAACCCAGCCCTTCTTTCCCCGTATTTTGTGGAGGGATGGCTCAGGTCTGCCATGGCTGATCTGCTAACTAAGTGCTGTCAGTGGTCCCTTTGGAATGACAGCAGTCTGTGTGCTTGGAACAACAGTGAGTAAACTGGTATGGGTTATGGGGAAAATAACAGGGAAAAAGTCCCCATTTAGCCACCGAGTGGTTTCTTTAAGCAGCAGACTTGCAGCGGATGGCTCATTCTCCTTGGGGCAGACTAAAGTGCTCGGCTCATTGCAGACCAGGACTCTCAGGGCACAAATGGAGTGTGGCTGCGGAGTAGAGGAGGTGACAGGTTTTAGCTGAGCACAAAGCCCTGTTAGGGTACAAAGTAAAGTGAGAAACATGAAGACTGAAACATCTGTTTTCCTCAGAGTAACATTAAAGAGCTTCTGAAATCTCATTCTGTATTTGCACATGTACACACACACACACACACACACACACACACACACACAGAGTTGTATTTATTGTCACACTTCAGGTATTGGTGACATGACAATCAAGTGGTGGTTTCCCCTTGTGATCTGAGGAAACCTAGAGGTCCTGAGACCCCGTCAGGGAGCCTGTCAGATCAGAGCTATTTTCATTGTTACGTTATGGTAGTATCTGTCTTTCTCACTTTCATTCTCGCGCGGTGTACAGGGTTTTCCAGAATACACAACACATGACATGGGGCAGATTGAATGTGGGAGCAGGTGTGAGAATCTGGTAGTTTCCTCTGAGCCCAGACATCAGAGGGATTTGCCAAGATGTAAGACCATACCATTATTCTTACTACATTTTGTTTTGTTCTGAAAATGCAGTCATTTTGTTTAAAACTATATTATTTATATTAACATGTAGTGACTTTATTATTATTTTGAAATGAATCAACAAACATTTTACCCATTTCTCAGTTTTAATTTCTAATATGGTTAAATATTAATAGCTAGAACTTATATAAACAGAAGTTCCTTGGAGTCTTCTATAATTTTAAAAGTATAGAGGAATTCTGAGACCAAATATTTAAGAACTGCTGCTCGAAAGTTATGAGACTTTCTCCCTCTCTCTCCCATACAAATCCTGGAGCATGTAGTAAGTGAAGGTTTCTCTTTTTCAGTCACTTTGAAATCCTATACTCCCAGTCTGGTGATGTCATTGCTCAGTCCCCTTTTAATTTTCCCTTTTGGAGCTGTCTCATCATCCAGTTGGCCAGAGCTTCCCCCCAAATCCAGTGTTATGATTTTATCTTTAAGCCTTCTTTTTGATCCATAATGCACTATCCCTATTGATAACGCACACTGCTAATCAAACTAGGCTTTGAGTGACTTTGGATTTTTCACAACAATCAGATCCATCACTTGAGCTACCAATATCTGGAACCAGTAAGGTTCTATTAGAAGTATATGCTTGAGTTCGGAATGCAGATCTTCGAAGAGAGACAAATGTTTTGATTAACAGCAGTGTCACGGAAATTATGTAGCTTTCAAGGATTCTGGGAGATAGGTGTGTTGAGAATGTTTAAGTCCTGACATGATCTTATTATTTTATAATTTTATTCCCATAAAGCTCAAAATTAGAGTGCACACACACCAGGTTGGTATTCTCAAAGCAGGTGCTTATTTGTATATGACAGTAAAACCTTATGAGTTGTCAAATACCTTTTTGATCAGGTAGCGACCTTGTTTTCAGTGCTCTGTGATAATCCTCAGAAACAGATATGTACAAGTGGATGCCTTGCTCCACTGATGTCTCACCCCCTCCCCACAGGACATGAAGCCTTTTGTGCTACTTTTAAAAGGATGCAGGTTCATGGGAACCTGCCTGGTGATTATATTTTAGAATAATTTGCATTTAGAATAATTTTCTATGAAGGAAAAAAAATGGAGTAGTGTTTGCCAAGCTCTTAGGAAAGAGAAATCTCAGCATTTCTCTTTGGAATCCCCTTTCCCTAGGCTGCCTAGCATCCTTTGCAGGTGAATTACCTCCCGCAGCTTTGGTTTTGCACGTGACAGGACTGAAGGGTTAAATACAATCAGAATTCTGAACAATGCAGGTTTACCTTTTCTGTTTTCTGGAGAGAGATACAGGATATTGATCTAGCTCTGCTGCAGGGGTCTTTGCTTTATCAGTGAATTTTAAACAGAAAACATCTTGAAGATACCAAGGCCAGTGAATTACCAGGAGCAGAGGCATTTTCAGAAACATTGGGGATAGGCAGGCTTTGGAGTTTGGAATGACCGGGCCCACGCCTACATTAATGTATTATCTCATGTTAGTGCTTTTTTAAAAAAATGAGAAATTACATGGGTTGATAGATTATAAACTGCTTCTCCCCCGTATTTACCCACTTCTTTTCACTTTTCCACTTGTCCTATTGCCATCTCTGATACTTGAGATTTACTTAGGGGTACCAGCATATCATGTGTTCAGTGAATGTTGTCAAAAACAGAAACCACTTAACGCTTCCTCTAGTGGTTATTTTCTTGACAATATTATGTATATTATGATTATTGTTCTGTATGTGTCACTATATATTTTGTATTTTTGTGTATGATTATTGTTTTATAGCTTCCCAGTAAGACACGGAAGCTCAAATTAAGTACCTTGCCTATAACCAAAGGCTCATGATGGAGTTGAGATTCAGAGTTTGGCT
This sequence comes from Spilogale gracilis, assembly GCA_004023965.1. NCBI lineage: Eukaryota > Metazoa > Chordata > Mammalia > Carnivora > Mephitidae > Spilogale > Spilogale gracilis. Next base: position 58,149 of record PITA01011831.1, on the reverse strand, counting down.
CCAAAGCAGAAGCTCTTTGCAGTATATCCAACTTGTACCCCTCCCCCACCACCGTAAAAGAGTCAGTGGAGATGGGAGTATTTTATTTTTCTTTTTAAGTTAAAAAGTTTAAGCATGACTCTGAAAAATATATCTTGATGAGCTGTTCTGGTGTGTCTCTCTATAATATACTGCTTAAGTTCATGACTAATCATTGATTAGGGGATGGGGATATTTCCTTGGGGAAGGGGTCACATTTCACTGGAGGGGTAAGGCAGTAGCTTGAGATTTGTTTCTAATTCATACATGCATTGTATTAGTTTTCTATTGTGCCATAACAAATTACCACAAGTTTACCATACCTTTTGGTTCAGTAGTTAGAAGTCTGATATGGGTCTCAGTGGGCTAAAATCAAGGTGTCAGCAAGAGACGTGTTCCTTCCTGGAAACTCTGGGGAGTGTTTCTTTCCTTGACTTTTCCAGCTCTTAGAGGCTGCCACATTCCTGGACCTGCCTTCGTCCTGGATTTTCCAAGCAACAGAGCTGCATCTCTCACCTCATCTTCTGTGGTCACATTCCCTCTCACTGACTAGGGACAGGTTTGTTTTTAAAGACTTGTGATTAGATTGAGCCCACTTGAATAATTTAGAATAATCTCTTCATCTCAAGGCCCTTAACTTTAATCACATCTGCGAAGTCCTTTTTGCCAGATAGGATAACATATTCACAGGTCCAGAGGATGAGGGTGCAGACATCTTTGAGAGCCCGTTATTCTGCCTACCACTTGTGTGAAAGCTGGCTAACCATGCTGGCATACCTGTGAGCAGAATGCAACAATCTGTTCTCAAAAAGATGCCCGGGGTCAGAATGAACCAAGTTTAATGCTGAAGTCAGTGACTTTATTCAATAAGTATTTATTAAGCCTACTGAACACTTAATATTTGTTGAGAGTAATATTTTTTTTTTAAATTAATGAACTTCAGGATGTGTGAGTGGCTCAGTTGGCTAAGCGACTGCTTTTGGCTCAGGTCATGAACCTGGAGTCCCAAGATCGAGTCCCACATCGGGCTCCCTGATCAGTGGAAAGTCTGTTGCTCCCTCGACCCTCCCCCATCTTGTGCTTTCTCTCTCATTCTCTCTCAAATAAATAAATAAAATCTTAAAAAAAATTAATGAACTTCCTTTTTCTTTTGACTAGTTTTGGGTTTACATAAAAATTTAGGAGAAAGTAAAGAGAGTTCCCATATATTCTTTTTCCTCTCATTTTCCCTTATTATTGGCATCTTGCATTGGTGTGGTCCGTTTCTTAGAACTGATGAACCAGTACTGATACATCACCTTTTTTTTTTTTTTTTTTAAGATTTTATTTATTTATTTGACAGAGAGAAACACAGCTAGAGAGGGAACATAGCAGGCGGAGTGAGAGGGAGAAGCATGCTTCCCACCGGGCAGGGAGCCTGATGCAGGGCTGGATTTTGGGACTGCGGGATTGTGCCCTGAGCTGAAGGCAGTCACTTAACCAACTGAGCCACCCAGGTGCCCCTGATACATTACCTTTTATTGAAATTTTTAAATTTAAAGTCAATGGAATTAGCATATGGTATGTTATTAGTTTCAAAGGTAGAGTTTAGTGATTTCATCTGTTGCATATAATACCCTGTGTTCTTTACATCAAGTGCCCTCCTTAATGCCTATCACCCAGTTACCCCACTCCTCGACCATCTCCCCTCCAGTAATGCTCAGTTTGTTTTCTGTAGTCAGGTCTCTTATGGTTTGCCTCCCTCACTGTTTTCATCTTATTTTAATTTTCCTTCCCTTCCTCTGTGTTCATGTGTTTTATTTCCTAAATTCCACGTATGAGTGAAATAATGTGGTATTTGTCTTTCTCTGACTTATTTCACTAGCATAATACCCTCTAGTTTCTTCCACATCATTACAAATGGCATGATTTCATTCTTTTTTGATGGCTGAACAATATTCCATTGTGTGTGTGTGTGTGTGTGTGTGTGTGTGTATACACACACCACATCTTCTTTATCTGTTCATCTATCGATGGATGGACATCTGGGCTCTTTACATAGTTTGGCTATTGTGGACATTGCTGCTATAAATATTGGGGTGCAGGGGCCCCTTCAAATCACTATGTTTGTATCCTATGGATAAATACCTAGTAGTGCAGTTGCTGGGTCATAAGGTAGCTCTGTTTTTAACTTTTTGAGAAATCTCCATACTGTTTTCCAGAGTGGCCATGTCAGTTTGTATTCCCATCGATAGTTGATATATTATCTTTAACTAGGTTTCTCTCTTTGTTGTATGGTTCCAGAGATATTTGCCAAGTGCATAATAGCATATATCCACCACTCTAGTATTATACCGAACAGTTTCACTGTTCTAAAAATCCTGTTTCATCTGTTTATTCATCTGTTTATCCTGTTTCATCTGTCTATTATTGTCTTCTAGCTCCTGACAACTAATATTTTTACTTTATTATAATAGTTGGGCCTTTTTCATACATTGTCATATCTTGAAATCATATAGTATGTGGTCTTTGCAGACTGGCTTCTTTCACTCAGTAGTGCACATTTAAGGTTCCTCCATGTCTTTTCATGGCTTAATAGTTCATTTCTTTTTATCATTGAATAATATCCACTTGTATGGATGTATTGCAGTTTATTTACATTTCACCTAATGAGAGAACGAACATCTTGATTTCTTCCACTTGAGGCAATCAATAAAGCTATTATTAACATTTGCATGCAGGTTTTTGTGTAGACATGGTTTTTAACTCATTTAGGCAAATATCTAGGACTGCAATTGCTCGATCATATAGTAAGACTATATGGAGCTTTGTAAAAACTGCCAAAAGATCGGTATTTTTAAGTTGAACTCCAGAGTAATTAGGAAGGTGGAGCTGTCAGTGTTTTGGGCCTGCTTCTAAAAATTAGACCAGATAAGTTCTGATTTTATGAACTTTTCATATTGAGGTTCTGAGTAAGATGTGTTTATAAAAGGATACTGCAGCTTAAAGTAAGCTGTCTGAAAGCTTTTGAAAATCTAATGTGCCATTACAAATGTCCTTTCCTCCCATCTTCTCCTCCACTGTTCACCTTGACTGGGAGCCAAAAAGGTGACTTGCCTTGTAAGGGGGGTAATTCGAGGGACTTTGAATGTCATGTTACAGTGGACCTGGTCTGATCACACTGATGAGAAGGCAGGTAGACCTTCCCTGCTGGAGAAAGATAACACTGCAGTGTGAAAACAATGAAATTATTATCCTAACAATAACATATGAGAGTGTTCTGCAGCAAAACATAACTCCCTAAGGGCTTACAACTATGCAGTTATTTGTCTAGATAAATACACACACCACACGCCACCTACTCGCATACACTCCACTGGTGACTGATAGGCACAGCCTTAATCGACTGTTTTATGTTTCTACAGAGAGTGTGTCTTAGTAATCAGCAGGGTGACCTCAGCATGGGTTTGAATCCCAGTTCGACCATGAACTTCCTGTATGACCTTAGGAAAATGATTTGTCCTCTGTAAGCCTCAGTTTCCCCATCCATAAGGTGGAGGTGACAGCACTCTCTACTTTGTTGGGTTATGTGGGTGTAATGAGAAGAGGAACTCGAAGCCCAGTTCCTAGAACATAGTAAGTCCTCAGTAAGTGCTCGACATTCAGAAAACTACCTTTTCTTTTTTCTTTTTTTTTTTTTTTAAGATTTTATTTATTTATTTCACAGAGAGAGATCACAGGTAGGCAGAGAGGCAGGCAGAGAGAAGGGGAAGCAGGCTCCCTGCTGAGCAGAGAGCCTGATGCACACCTAGATCCCAGGACCCTGAGATCATGACCTGAGCTGAAGGCAGAGGCTTTAACCCCCTGAGCCACCCAGAGGTCTTTCCTTTTCTTCTTAAAGTTTTAGCTTTTGGTGAGAAAGGCCATCTCCCCCACCCCCCCAGTGAACTCCCTGAGGCAGGATTAAGTAGGGTGGTGTTTAGTAGCTTTCATGTTATCCCACTCAAGAATCCCTTTCATCCTGGCAACTGGGTTTATTTAATTCCTATCCTCCACTTTCCCCACCTTTCTAGCTCCATCCTTCTAAGATTTCAGTTCCATTCTGACTGCAGGCAGATGGTTTTAAGGAGTCCAAGGACATGTGCTCATTGATCTGCTTTGGTCAACTTTTGCACCTGGTCTCATTCTGAGCCTTGATAGCTCAGCTCTTCTGTGGCTGAGTCCTGCCATGTGTGCCTTTTCCTCAGTGATATTGGAAGAGTTCCTCCCCGACCACGCCTCTCCCCCTTAGTGTTTTACTTCTTGACTAGATTTCTGCTTTGAACTCAAGTTCTCTCCATATTTGAGTCATCGGAAACCCACACCCTGCCAGCCACCTGCGCCCCCAGACTTGCACTGAATGACTCTCATTCAGCCATAGCTGATTACCTCCCTGCCAACACCACTTGGTACTTGTACTAGTAGTTCTTTGTGCTTCTCATCTTGGGTTAGACATGGCTTTAGCTCCCCCTTGCAAGAGTCTCATCCTTCTTACTCTAGCTCCATTTTTTTTTTTTTTTTTTTTTTTTTGGCTCCCAGACTTTGTTGTATCTTGCAGTCTGTGTGTTGGGCATTGGTTCTGACCCTTTCTTGGTCTGACCTGTCTCACTATGGTCAGAGGCCCGGATCTGTTACTAGAATCTGAGCTATTGGCTATAGACCTCAGTGTTACGGAAACGCATACCGTGATATATCTTAGAAGTTGGTCCCGGTTGTGAATTATGATGTAAGGAGCAAATTATTCAGGTCTTTGGCAGGAAACAGATGGCATGTTCAAGATGGATAGCTGGATAGGTAAATAAATGGACTATTTAAATGTGGAGGTAGGGTTTGTGAAGAGCAACAAAGCATAATGCAGAACTGCTGGACTACTCCCAGCAGAGAGCTGTTCTACCATTAGGCCATGATGGAGCATGGGGAAAAATGGCTACTAGAAGTGGGAGAGAGATAGAGTGATGTTATGAAGAGAGGGGCTACTTGACAAGTACTGGGGCCTTCAACTGAGGCAGGTGTCCTGCCCAAAGCCACCATACTGGAAAGCAGTCAATACAATAAATTTCTTTATTTCATTCTCCTCCTTCCCTCTGACCTGCTGATATTCCCATTGGCTGAACCCACCTAGAAGCCTGAGAGCAAGGAAGCTCATCGATTCAGTTCACACAGGTTACCCAGAATAGTGAGAAGTGTGGACAGTAGGACCTGATGAGGCAAACAGAAACAAGGGGTCACCAAGCTATGCATGATATCTGTCCATGTATGGCTGTATTCTTTGCGTAGACTGATCATAATGATGTCATCGTAGTGTTAAGGACATTCTGCACCTTCTCAGTGACCTGACAGTCGTGTAAGATCATATTTGATCTTGACAGCTGTGACAGCTGCCTATAATTCAGGCAGAGTTGTATGAGGCTGCGGGTTCAGGACTTTAGCAATAATAACAATGCTGTTTTGATCCTATACTTTTTTACAATAGGTCGAAGGAAACGGTACATTGAGGATGGAAAGATAATCTCTTGTTTTATTTCTTTTTTAAAATTTCTGATTATTAAGTAAACTCCATGGACTGAGTTATAGTACTCCAAAAAAAGCTCATTTCTTCAACCTCCATAATTCATAATTTTGTGCTCTTGTACAAGTATAAAATCTCATAAACTCAAGGATGTGCCACTTGAAAAAGGATCAGATGGGTGTAAAAAAGCTAAGATATCAAGATAGGCTAAAGGGAGTTATTAACACCAATGAGTGTGTCTTATTCCTCAAAGTGATTGTGAGTATATGTTCCTTAGAGTAGCAGAATCACAGTAATTGAATATGAAATATGACTTGATTTACCAGATTGTAATTTTCAAGGATGTACCTTTGAGTAAAGAAAAGTAGTTAATATTAATAAAACTTGTAATAATGAGTAATATTTAGGATTGGAAGTCATTTCATAGAATCTGTGGTTGGAAGGGTCCTTCAGGGCATGTGATACATCTACACAACTATGCTCAACTCCCCTTCTTTGTACCCCTCTAAAGGGTATCCAGCCACCTTGGGCTATGTAGAGGTCCACTGACATTATTTCCTCAACCAACAACAGTTGTCATGGTTCAGATAAACATAGTGCTAATTTATCATAATAATGTGGCTAATTGCATTATAATTGTCTATTATTGAAATAGAAATTTACTAGTGGTTTGAAAATAATCAATCAGATTTGAACTGTAAGAGCCCTCATTTGCATCAAATTGTTTTAACTGGGGGATGACAGGGTAGAGGATGGTTGAAATTAAATTGAGGTTACCTCTAAAAAATACCTTGGAGAGATGTAGGGGCCTAACATCTCACTGAAGACAGGCAGAGACCTGGATCCTTGGATGCCCACTCTATAGATGCCATGAGAGGCCCCCCAAGGGTAAGTATGATGCTCAAGGTCACAGAGTTGCTAAGTAGGAACTTGGACTCAGAGTGCCCTCCTCTAAGTCAGGGTTCCTTAGATGAACTTCTAAAGGACAGGATGTGTGAAGAGAGAAGCTTCCCCCTCGCTGGGATGGGAGTGCAGTTTGCAGAGAGCCCTTCTGCCACTTGGCATTATTATGAGGGCTCTACTTATTAATAAGGGGAAAATGGAAGTGATCATTGCTCAGCATCGCTCTGATGTTAAACACATGTTAGACTGAGTTTAAAGGATGGCCAGGGTTCATTCTTGTTTCTAGAGAAGGAAAGGAAAGGCCTTTATATGCATCTAGAAATCCTGCCTTTTCCAATAGCCTAATGGAATGAAGAAGTAAAGAATAGCCAATGCCATTTTCTTGCTGGATACAATTAACTGATCAAATATGTCAACTTGTAGATTCAGCTGATTGAATTGAAGCCAGCATCCTGTTTAGCAAAATATAATCATGGTTAATATAACTGATTTCTTTTCTTCCATTTTTGTACATGTTATGATGGCTTCTACCTTTTCTGGTAATCCCCTCAAGCTCCCTTTCTGACTTGTTGAAGGCAGACCCCGTTTTGGAGAAGGTAGTGGATCATGTGATGATCCCCAACAGCCAAGCTGCTCCTGATCCCTGGTCTGCCTCCAGATTGCCAGGCTGCCCCCTGGAGGTTCTAGCTCTGTGGAACACACACCCCGGGATCTGTATTTTTAACAAGCTCTCCAGATAATTCTGAAAGCCCTCTAGGTTTGGGGACTAATGATAAAGATTGTTTCCAGAGACTTGCGAATCTGAATATAATTTTCTCCTTAACCTTTAAGAGTCTTCTGACTCTTAAATGTTCTGGCTCAGTTAATACTTAAGGCTTTTCGTGTTGTAGGAAAGAGCTGTGGGGCTGAGGGGTGAGGCAGCAGAGAGATAATGGGGATAGAGGGTGGGAACGATGGTGGTGATAGAGATGGGGAATGAAGACTCGGGAATCAAAGGGTCTGGGACCAGGGAGAATAAAAGGGAGACTTGGCCTATTTGACAGACATGCTCAGGGCCAGCTCTGGATGAGTGAACACAGCTTGTAACCTTTGCTATCCTACTTCCTTTGAGATGAAGATGATAATAGTAAGTGGGATAGAGGGTTGCTAGGTTTCAGAAATTTACATGGTATTGTGATTTTTATCCTCTTCTCAACCCAAGAAACAAAATGCAACTGAACGGTTATGTAAACAAACCAATAAGTCTGAGTACTGAACACAGATTTTGAGAGCTTTTCTTAGAATTTATTAGATGTAAAAATATCTGACTTCACTGTGAGGGGATCACTTTTGCAGTAAGATGATGGAAAGTTGAATCTTCCGGTGTGTTAGTATTGTATTTTTCTTAACATTGAAGAAAGTAAATACACAGTAATTGAGCGTATTCTGCAGTCCTGAGGGGAATGGGGTCCCCAATGTTGTGTGATGAGAAAGACTCATGGAGCTCCCCAGCGGCGGCGAGGCTGGGGCTGTGGGATGAATGGGACACCCACACTGCCCCTCCTCAGTGTGTGGACAGCAGCCCCAAAGTCCACCAAGGAGCACTTTAGTCAATTGAAAAATACCATCATTTGAAAAGAGCTACCGATACTTCTTGTCCAAAAACTAGAAAGAAGAAGGACCCTATTTTATGAAGTAGTTCAGCAGTTTTTAGATTATCTGAGATTTTTCTCCCCAAGCTTTAAGGCATTAGCTTCTCCTTGAATTGTGCCTTTTCCCTTTTTTTCTTAAGACTATGACATGTTAAACTGTGATTTACTCATCTCTGTAATTAGATGCAGTGATTAAAATCCTCTGTCTTACTCTGCAGTTTTCCTTTATGGGGAATTATGAAAGAATAATAGGTAAAAAGTTCAGAATGGGGGAAAAAATAAACAGAATGCTGAATGGTAAAAGGAGACAGAATGCTGAATGGATAATAAAATATTTAGTGCTTTTCAATTAACTGTTCTCACGATTAGTACACTAGTATATTATATCATAAAAATCATGTCTATTAATTTTTTGCAGCCATTATCTTGACTGTGATTTACTCCCCTCAAATCATTAACAATACCATTATAAAGGTCGATGGAGATGAACGTCTTGGATAGAGTTCAGGGATGTAATGGGATTATTGTTCAGGGTCATGGAGAGATTGAAGACCAGTGAATGGAGGGAAGGGGGTTGGAAAGTGTGGAGTTGGTGAGGGGAGAAAGTAGAAGGAGAAGGGTTTGAGAGAAGAGCCCCTCACTTGGTGCTGGAGTTGGGGAGGAGTGCCTTATATGAGATGATACTGTCTTCACCCCGGAAGATGCAGGTCTTAAGAGCCCAGTGACTGGGAGAGCATGGGTTTTCTTTCCGGTGGAATTTCACACGTGTAGGGAGGAGAAGATAAATGTGTGTGTGTACAAGAGTCCCCAGGGTCCCATAGGAGGCAATGGAGCATTCTCGTTCCAGGTTATGCTACTGGTTTGAGGGCAGTGTTTCCATCTAGCCAAAGATGGGGCCATGACTCTTCATAAATAGTTCTCTCCTTGGGAAAATGAGATAAGCTATAGAACCAGAGAAGTGTTAATCACGTAGCTCAGTGAAGGCCAAGCTCTGTAGACCTCTACTGCAGCTGTGCATTTTGAGAAATTTGCTCATGAAACACCTTTCTTCTGTTTTCTTTACCTGTTTCGTGTCTACCTGCAAGTCATCAGTTAATCAGTATTCAATTCATCAATCTGTTTTTGGTTCTGCATCTTTAGACCTTGAAATATCTTTTCACTGTATTTAAAGATAGGAATTTTATTACTGTAGAATACAACGTGTAGAAGATTTTTACTCTTTTTTAGTTTTTTTCTTTGATCACTAGCACCTGGGACAATCACAAGGCCTTTATGCATATAGAATCTATTTTAATTCAGGGTCTGAAGTTTTAATTTTCTATCTGGGATGCTCAGAGTGTACACTGGAGATGGGTCAAAGTCTTCTTCGTATTGTGCAAGTCAGTAGTAGAGGCCAGAGTCAGAAGCCCTGGGTTTCTAAATTTTAGATGGGTTTCTTTTCAAGTGGTTTGGCCACAGACATGTGTCCTTATAAAGCAAGTTCATTTGCCATAATTTCATAAGCAGGAAATTGGGATTGACTAGTCTATCAGACAACATTTGTAGCCACCTAGTATACTTAGGAGGTAATATCATTTATAAGTTGTTCTTTATAACTAGGAAACATTTCTCTTTAATAGCCATGGAAGGCAGCATAGCTGCTCATGACCCGATGTTGAAAGATGACACTGAAACCTCAAAAAATCTTGAAAACAGAGTTTTAACAACAATATTTTAGAGCCCGAGGTTCAGGTGTCCTATTTTTCTAGATTAATTCCCACTACGAGATTTTGTGTGTGTGTGTGTGTGTGTGTGTGTGTGTGTATCTATGTTTGTTATACATTTAAATATATAATTTATACATATTTTATAGTATATAAAATTATATATTTACATAGTACACTTATGTATAATAATTTTATTTTATTTAAATTTATATTTCTATGTGAGTAGGATATATTACACACAATATGCTTGGTTTTTTGTTTTTGTTTTTGTTTTTTTTTTTAAAGATTTTATTTATTTGACAGAGAGAAACACAGCCAGAGAGGGAACACAAGCAGGGGGAGTGAGAGAGGGAGAAGCAGGCTTCCCGCCGAGCAGGGAGCCTGATGCGGGCCTCGATCCCGGGTCTCCGGGATCATGACCTGAGCCAAAGGCAGGCGTCTAACCAACTGAGCCACCCAGGCGCCCCCACAGAATATATTTGTATATAAATATATATATATATATATATATACATATATATATACACACTATGAAGAAGCTCAAAATAAAAACCTGTGTGTCAAATGAAGCAATATAAAATATTTCTAGATATATAAGCTTTATACAGTGAGACCTATTTACCTTTTTAGTAGAACTAGACCCTCTGGTATCATCTTCATCACCTCTCTTCCCCCTCCTCTTTTTTTTTCATCCTCTGCTCTTCTCTCCTTTCCCCTCCTCCTCCTGCTTCTCTCTTTCTCTGAGCAGTCAAAACAAATCTCGAGAGTTAACTCTGTACCTCGGAGCTTCCCTGGCGTCACTGAATGACGCACGGCTGGCTCAAAAATCCAGCATGTCATTCCGACCAATGTAACTTCCCAAGCAACCACACGCGCCAAAGCAACGCTTAGCTGTTGTTAGCATGCTGCTTCTGAACATGAGATATGCCACATCTGTGGCGTCTACAGCTGTGAGAACCTGGCCAGTAGTCCGCCGTGATAAGCCGTCATCTTAGTACGGACTCTTGGCCTGTAATGGTGACAGGTGACATTTTGCCTAAACAGTATCAGCGGTAATCCATCATTGGTTACCTCTTATCACTGTCTGACTTTCTATGGGGATTGTGTCCTTTCGAGACCATTCAGAATGTGCCTTAGCTAATGTAATTTCTGGCTCTGAGATATATCAGGGGAGACAAAGACTAGATCACTCACCATAGGAAACTAGAAGAGTGTATTTTACATTAGCAAAACCCTGATATGAATGGCTTACACAGATGTCACCTCACGTAGTTCTCCAGTGCAGTTCCATTTACATGTGAACTGTAATGACTCTATGTTCTCCTATTCTGCGCTGCAAATCATTAATAAAAATGAATTAAATAACACTGTTTTATTTTAACCTGGGGTGCACTGCCCAGATCACCCTTCAGAACAAAAATCCTCATTACCCTGCTCTTCAGACTTTTAGCCCCGGGTCATCACAGCCAAGTCCCTCAATAGGAATTGTCTCTTGACTGAAGACAGTTTCCTTATTGAGTGCCGGGAGCAACGGTCAGTCAGGGTTCCCCGAAGGTGGCGACGGAGTCGGCGATATATTGAGGAGACCGGACACGAAGAGTGGTGTGGGGATCTCCTCTCCTGAAAACTGTGTCTTCAGGGTTCTTTATTTAAAGCTTTTTAGTTACATCAATCTAGCTTTAGGCAAACAGTTGGTTCTGTCTATCTTTGCTTCTGTCTTTCTTATGCAGGCTCTCTGCCTTTTCCTCTACCTCTGGCTCTGCCTTTGTCTCTCTTGACTGTCAAGGGCCCAGTCTTTTATTATTCAAAAGTGAGGAAGTTGGGGGATATAGTTAGGTGAAAGTTAAACAAAGGGAGTCATAGCAGGCCGAGTCAAGCCTTTCTAAGAAACCAGCCTTTACCATTAAAAGGGAAGTTTGTGAATAGACTCAGTTTGATAGTTGGGCAGAAGTAAAGATGGTGATGATGACCGGGACATAATCATAACTCCAGATTCTTGGTGGGGAAAGCCCGGAGGGACTTTCATTCACATTCACAGGTACCTCCACCAAAGTTTCCGGTGGCTTGGGCCTGGCGGGAGGGGTGGATAACGCACCCTCCCAAAAGCTGAGGTTAGCCCCCACCCCACAACCTTCGAGGTGGGGAGGGAGAGGAAGCTCACATTTGCGAGGGCTGGCTAGAGAGCCTTCAAAGGTCTGGCCCCCCTTGCCTCCACTGGGACGACTCTGAAAGGCCATCCCAGCCACCCAGCTCCCCACAGGATCAGCTGAGGCAAGTACACGCTTACACTAATTGTTGGGGTCATGTGGGAGCAGGCTTATGGAACTTACAGAGAACCCCTCAGCTTTGAAATGGCCACGCTGGTGATGTGGGAAGAGTGGGTAATATGATTTTTATAGAAATTGGGAACTGAGCCAAGTTTCTTATTGCCAAGGCATCTGCAGGTTGTTCTGTATTGGAAGCCACTAAGCCCTTCCCAGCCACCTGAAAACACTTATCGGAGACTATTACCATGGCATAACTAGTCCTGGTGATGGAATTAGTGCCACCATTTCTACGGTCATCCTGAGGGGACAGAGCCCCAGAGTAACTGGCCTCAGCCTTTCTCTGAGAGTCTGGTGCTTTCTTCAGCAGCCTGCCCGGTGGGTGACATGAGGGCTTTCAGCACGGGGAGGAGGGGGAGGGAGGGGCTGGATATGGCGGACAGATGGGGAGTCTATAGGGACCCGAGTTCAGAGATTGAGAACCTAGGCAGCCTGGCGTTGCTGCGTGGGCCTTGGTGAGTGCCTCTCGTTTTATCAAACAGCACTCCGCCTCCATTTCTGTCACCTCCCGTAGCCATCCTCCCAAGCAGTGCTGAGACAGAAACAGCTGTGCATGTTGGCAGCTTCCGCTGTTCCCCCAGCAGTGCTACACTGCAGTGTCCCAGGGGGTCATCAAATATTTAGGAGGATGTTGTAGACCTTTGTATCATGGCCAGAAATGCCATGTGCTCAGGTTTGATTCCACTGGGTTCTTGGTCATGTTAGCAGAAAATTGTGATTAAAAGGAAATGGCTCTTTTACCAAACTGTGCAGCGCTATCGGATCAACTGTGTCTTTATGCTCACTCTGCGGTTATTGGTTTTCAGTTCCTTGTTAGAGAAAATAACTAAGCAAGAGCAATGCTGGGGGGCACCTGGGTGCCTCAGTTGTTAAGCGCCTGCTTTCGGCTCAGGTCCTGATTCCAGGAGCCTGCTTCTCCCTCTCTCACTCCTCCTGCTTGTGTTCCCTCTCTAGTTGTGTTTCTTTCTGTCAAATAAAATATTAAAAAAAAAAAAAAAGAACAATGCTGGAATATAAGAGTCTGCCCCAGTTGAAAAAACACTCTGGAATATTTATTTCTCATTATAATCTATTCATTAAATGTCGTAGCCTGGCCCTCTGGGGAGAATCACATACTACAGCCCATACTGGAGACAAGACTGTATTTAAAGTCAGCCTTGGCTGATAAATGTGGAAAACTAGCTGCCTGGACATTGCTGGGGATTGTTGATGCTGGCGAATGCAGCTGTGGTATTATAGCAAAGTGTGGTCTAAATTTCCACTAAATATTTTTTTCAGATGTGTGACTTCTTTGGGGGAAAGATATATAGCTCTTGTAATCAGGGACTAGAATACCCACCTTGGTAAAGTTTGTTCTCAATTTAAAGTTATTTTCTTTTTCCTTAACACAGCTTAGAGTTTTGTCTTTTCTGGATGACTAGAAAGCCAATTTTTAGAGACCTGTACTGTAGCTTAATATTATGTCATTGGTTCAGTGTCAGCCAATGGGAAGTTTAAGTGGATTTCCATAATGGACATCTTCAGTACAATCCTAGTCAACATTTCCTTAATGACTGGGATGATGGAATAGGAATCTGTTCATTAATTTTGCCAATAAAAACAACTGGTGGGATGGCTTGCATTCTTGAGAGCTAGTCTTGGACTGTACTAAACAAAAAGAATAAATGGATGATTAAAAACCATAGAAGTTTAGAGGGTGGTTATCAGGTAGATTAGGGAGAATCATCAAATTGCATAGGTAAAAGGGTTCCTAATTCCTGGGACAGAGGGATTGTAGACAATGACCTGAAGTTCATAATAAACCCCAAATTATAGCAAATGGAAAAATCAAGATGTATGTCTTGAAATAATCAAGTCAGCATCTACATTTCTAACACTCGGTCTTTTGACTGCTGCCTGGTTATGAAACATTTACTCTGCACTGGGGATAGTGAAAATGGATCCCTCTGCAATTCTGATGAAGGCTGGTGTTGACTTTACAAAATCCAGATTGCAAAAAGCGCTGGTGTAATGGTTTCAGTGGCAGAAAGGACCTAACTAGATATATGGATTTAGAGTAGAAAGCTGTCAGCGCCCTCAACTGAGTCAGAAGATTCAGTTCCTAGCTCAGACATTGACTTTAACTGGCTGAGTGACCTTGAACAAGTCCCCCAGCATCTTGGGTCGTCTGCTTCTTAGCTTGGAAGTGAGGGGTTGGGTTAGTACAGTGATTCTCAATCTGTGGTCCTCAGGGAGTAATGGGAGACTGAAGTATTTTCAGGGCTTAAAAGACCTAAAGAATTAGTTTCCTAGTAAGGAGGCCTTATAGACTATTATTTGATGAATGCTGATGATAGATGAAAACTTTTGAAACATGAGTAGACATAGGAAAAATAGTAAAAGTCTTTTTCTTGGTAATCAAAAGATAGGAAGCATTTCAGTCTCTAAACCAAGGCTTATGATGATCCTGGTTCCCAGTAGAACTGAGAAACCCCGAAGACACTGCATTTGTACTGCATAAAGGGGGAGCCAGTGGGCAGGTGGGCTTTGGTTGCAAGATTAGCAAGGCGGCAAGGGGTATCACTAATAATTAGCTATGCAACAGCCACTTATCTAAATGCATTAGTTTGTTTAATCCTCAAAACCAGATACTGCCAGTATCCCACCTTGAAGATGAGGAATCTGAAGCACAAAGATAACACTTCCTAAAGTCACTAAATATTAGTTATCATTACTAATGATCTAGATTCTTCTCAGTGATATGAGGCCCCTACTCCCACAGAAATGAGAAACAGTAGATAAAGAGAACACAAACAGGGATTCTCATCTTCAGCCTTCTTCAAGGAGAAAATTATGGGCTGTAGCCTAGAGGACCTGTGTTTCAGGTAACTCTCTGTGTGACCTTGGGTGAGTCATTCTACCTTTCTGAATCATAAGTTCGTAAATTATTGGGAAAACATAGAATAATGTATCTGCAAGTGCTTTGGAACCTAGAAGGTGATACAAACATGGGAGAATGGGAGAATGACCTCCTGCCTCAGTGGCACTGTCCCCCAGTGACATCGGTCGTTCACTTAACAAACAAAGATTCATGGTATGGCTCATATGTGAAAGCAGAAGGTTGGGTAACCCTGTATTGAGATGAACAAGTGGTTAGTCCTTCTGTTGCTCTACCCCTTGCTCAGGTATTCTTGCTATATACCCTTACATGACAATGTGTCCCAAATTTGCTGTAACCTAGTTTCCCACAGTTAGTTCATAATCTTAACTGGTGTCTCCATTTCCTTGCTTCTATCCCATTCCCTCCCAATGGTGTGTGTTGTCTTTGCTGCTTAGTCTCCAAGATCGGTTTGTGATATGTGGCCAATTTTATTTCATCCTTATAGCTTATCCTTCCCCTCCAGGAAATGAGATTGAATACTTCATGGGACCGAGATCAAGACCAGAGAAAAGGTCTTGGTGTCCCCTCTAGGAGGTGGGGTGGGCAGAGTCATTTGTATGTGCAGTTTTTTTGTTTGTACCCAACCACCGTACAGGTGTGGAGAGGCACACATTCCTCTTAATAGGTGGATGTTGTTTCTGGTTGTGTGATAAGAGTGGAAAGGATGGGAAGGCAAGCAGTTTTCAGCCTTATACCCAGAGAACATGGTCTGGTTTCAAATGAAATGCCCTCAGCTTTCTGCTGTGATAAATTATATCCATATAATGTCACAATCTCTCAGGTCACAGGTGACAAACTAATTAATGCCATCTCAGTAGTAGAAACTCTGTATTGAGCTTGGAACCCAGAAGGCCCTTGCTTGAAATCTAAAGCATCATGAAGGGCTCTTTTTCCACAGTAGGCCCTGGATAACTGGTACATGGGGCCAGACTGGCCTGTCCAAGCTCAGCTGGATGTGAGGACAAGGCGCATATATTATCTGGGGGCAAAAGGTTTAGTTTTAAAAAGGAGAACTCAAAATAGAGACCATAAAGATCCAGGGATTTGGAACACAGGTGCCTTTAAAATGAGTGTGAATGTTAAAAAATATATATATACACACCATGGGGTGGCTTATAAAGAGTGAACTCTAACTGGTTGGGTTGAGAGGGAGCTGGAAACACACCGACTGAACATTCTGTATTTTAACCTTTATGTTCATGACAACATCTTGTGATTTTCTTTTAAATATATATTATTGTTGCAGATATTAAGAACTTAGCTTACTAAGGACTTATTTAGAAGTATTTTTTTGCACTTTTTATTGAACTATGGTTGGCATACATTATTATATTGGTTTCATGTTTACGATACAGTGACTCCACAATTCTGTTCATTATAAAATACCACAGTAAGTATAGTTACCGTGTATCACCGTACAATGTTGTTGTAATATTATTGATTATATTCCTTGTGCTCTACTTTTAATTTCTGTGGCTTATTTTGTAACTACAGATTTGTATTTTTTTTTTTTTTTAAGATTTTACTTATTTATTTGACAGAGAGAAACACAGCTAGAGAGGGACACAAGCAGGAGGAATGAGAGAGGGAGAAGCAGGCTTCCCGCTGAGCAGGGAGCCCGATGTGGGGCTCCACCCAGGGACTCCGGGATCATGACCTGAGCCAAAGGCAGACGCTTTATGACTGAGCCACCCAGGCGCTCCAGATTTTTACTTTTAATCCCCATCACCTATTTTGCTTTCCCCCCACCTTTCCTCTGGCAGCCACCAGTTTGTTCTCTGTATTTATAAGCCTATTTCTGTTTGTTTGTTCATTCATTTGTTTTTTAGATTCCTCATCTAAGTGGAATCATATGGTATTTGTTTGACTTATCTTGTATGGTATTTTTCTGTCTAACTTATTTCACTTAGCATAATACCCTCTAGTTCCATCCATGTTGTTAAGAATGGCAAGATTTCATTCTTTTTTTATGCCTTGGTAATAATATTCTGTTACATATATCTCTCTCTCCCATCTTTTTTTAAAATTTTTATTTATTTATTTGACAGACACAGCCAGAGAGGGAACACAAGCGAGGGTGGGGGGGGGTGAGAGAGGGAGAAGCAGGCTTCCCGCCAAGCAGGCAGCCCGATGCGGGACTGATGTGGGGCTTGATGCGGGGCTCCATCCTGGGACTCTAGGATCATGACCTGAGCCAATAGCAGACGCTTAACGACTGAACCACCCAGGTGCCCGTATACCACATCTCAGTCATTCATTTTTCCGTGGACATTTAGGTAACTTGGCTAAAGTGAATAATACTACAGTAAACATAAGGGAACACTTATCTTTTTGAATTAGTATGTTTGTTTTCTTTGAGTAAATACCTAGCAGTATGGGTATAGGATCACGTGCTATTTCTGTTTTTAATTTTTAAGGAGCTTCTATGCTGTTTTCCACAGTGGTTATACCAATTTACATTCCTACCAGTAGGGCAGAGGGTTTATTTTTCTATATCCTTGCCAGTATTTGTTATCTTTTGATTTCTTTTAAAAGATTTTATTTATTTGACAGAGGACAATGGGAGAGGGAACACAAACAGGGGGAGTGGGAGAGGGAGAAGCAGGCTTCCCACAGAGCAGGGAGCCCATGTGGGGCTTGATCCCAGGACCCTGAGACCATCACCCGAGCTGAAGGCAGATACTTAATGACTGAGCCACCCAGGCACCCCTTGACTTTTTGATAATAGCAGAAGTACTTCTTTCTGTGCTATTGCCTATTAGTAACCATGGAACTCAGAGAACTCAGTCTCTATTCTATACACCCTTCAATATCCATAGCATCATGTGTATGTCCTATTATGAAACTTAAATATTTTGTAATTATTTCCATGGTGGTATATTTCTTTTTTTTTTTCTTTAAGATTGTATTTATTTGACAGAGAGAAACACAGCCAGAGAGGGAACATAAGCATGGGGAGTGAGAGAGGGAGAAGCAGGCTTCCCGCCGTGCAGGGAGCCGATGTGGGGCTCGATCCAGTGGTATACTTCTTTTT
>PITA01011831.1:0-39986 GCA_004023965.1 Spilogale gracilis | reverse complement strand
CTTAATAGAAAATGTATCTTGGGGCACCTGGGTGGCTCAGTTGGTTAAGCGACTGCCTTCGGCTCAGGTCATGATTCCGGAGACCCGGGATCGAGTCCCACATCGGGCTCCAGTCCCACATCGGGCTCCCTGCTGGGCGGGAAGCCTGCTTCTCCCTCTCTCACTCCCCCTGCTTGTGTTCCCTCTCTGGCTGTGTTTCTGTCAAATAAATAAAATCTTAAAAAAAAAAAAAGAAAATATCTTAATGCAAGTGTAAGGATTTTTTGGATATGTAGAGAGAGCCAATTTTGAATTATGGTTCTGACACTCCTAAGATGCATGGATCTTGGGCAACTTTACCTTTCCAAACCTCCGTCTCTTCTATATAAAGTGGGCAATAATATATGTGTCTCCAGCATTGGAGAGAAAGAAATAATATAGTATCTGTAAATGTACCTGTCACATGGGCCATAGATACTGTTTCTGTTTATATCTGTTTTTCTTAGCTTCTTGAGTTCTGGAACTAAGTATTGTGTTTCCTGTAATTCATTATAGAATATTGGGCACTCAAAAATACTATTAAGTGAGAGAATCTATTCTGTGTTAATACTAAACACATAAAAATGTCACTTTCTTGTTTTTTAACTCACCTTTATTCTGGGGCAGTTGATTATTTGCCCTTGATAATTTCTCTTTTTCAGCTTATATCTCTTCTACTGCACAAAGCAACATTTGGTAGGTTCTGCTATAAGTGATGAGTAGTTGCTGGTGCAGTTTTGATCTTATTTAAGTTTATACTGCCATGTTAGTTTGGCTCAAGTGAACTCCAGATCTACAGAGAAGGAGTGATGGTGTGTGTGTGTATATAGATATAGATATATGTAATGGTGTGTGTCTATATATAATTATATATATATATATATATATATATCCTTCAACAAAGCTGTTCTTTTTAAAGATTTTATTTATTTACTTGAGAGAGAGAGAGAGAGAGAGAGAGAGAGAGAGCGAGCTTGAGAGGGGGGAGGGTCAGAGGGAGTAGCAGACTGAGCAGAGAGCCGGTTGTGGAGGTCAGTCCTGGGACTCTGGGATCGTGAACTGAGCCAAAGGCAGACGCTTAACTGACTGGGCCACCCAGACACCCCAACAAAACTATTATTTGTGACAACTATATTCTTTTTTAAAAGACTTTATTTATTTGAGAGAGAGAGCATGAACTGGGGGGTGGGGGTAGGGGAGAGAAGGGCAGAGGGAAGGGGAGAAGCAGGCTCCCAGGATCCCCTCCCAGGATCATGAATTGGGCTGAGGGAAGATGCTTAACTGATTAAGTCACCCAGATGCCCCTATGACAACTATATTCTTGATGGGAAAACAGGCCAAAATACCTGCTCAATGAATGACTAAGTTTACACAGTAAGTTCTTAAGAGAACCAGGCTTTCTTGTTCTCAGGAACCATTGTCTCTTATGAGTAACAATCTCTTTAAATGATGTATGGTAATTGGGGAGAAAAAGAACAGAGCATGAAAATATTCTGAAAGAATTTTCCAGAAAGAATTAGGCTAACAAGCCAACAAACTTGGCATCAGTTCTCCTCTTCAAGGTTCTAAGGAAGATGCGGTTCATATATACAATGGAATATTACTTACCCATCAGAAGGGATAAATACCCATCATTGGCATCAACATGGATGGAACTGGAGGGGATTGTGCTAAGAGAAATAAGTCAAGCAGAGAAAGTTATCATATGATTTTACTCATATGTGGAACATAAGCATTGGCATGGAGGACTACTGGGAAAGGGAGGGAAATCTGAAGGGGGAGAAATAAGAGAGGGAGATGAACCATGAGATACTGTAGACCCTGGGAAATGAACCGAGGGTCTCAGAAGGGAGTGGAAAGGAGGGAGGCAGTAACAGGGCGATGGGTATTAAGGAGGGCATGTGTTGCAGTGAACACCGGGTGTTTACATAAATGATGTATCATGGAACACTAGATCAAAAACTTAGGAAAAAAAGAAAAGAACCCTACCAAGCACTGTCATGACTCATCTGATCATTACCCATTGCCCAAAGTATCCACTATCCTGATGTTTATAGTAATATTCTTGTATTTTAAACTTTATTACTCAGATGTGCATCTCTAGACAACATTGCTTAGTTTGACTCCTTAAAATTTTTATGTCTTTTGAGTTTCCTTTAATATTAGAACCTATTATCAAATATACTCTTAGCTTTATGTTCTCATAATAATAATAATAATTTAAAAAGGTTCTAAAGAAGATATGCTCATCAACAATCATCATGGGTGAAGAATTATCATAAGGCTATGTGGGAGTGTCAGGCAGCTCTAAGAACCCTATGGGCAATTATACAGTGGCTTTGGGTCCTAGTGCTAACATGGCCAGAGTTCAGAGGGACATCCCCTAGTTGTGGAACTTGCTTCCTTCTTGAACATCTGGCATTTATCTTGCCCAAAAAGTGGGCTCTGATTGAATGGTTGGTCATTCTACAACTCACAGCTTTCGTGTTTTCTTTAAGTTGCCCCGAATTGTTTGGTTTCTCCAGTATATGCTATATTCTCTGTCTTGGAAATCATCATTTCAGAAATGGGAATAAGGATTTGGGAGTCTTCCAGATGAAGTCATGGAGCCATGAGGAGGGAATAGTTTGAACAGAGACCCAAATTGGAGCATGTTTAGGGGAACATGAAGCAATTCACGTTGGTTAGTAAAGTGTTTCTCGTTAGGGGTCTGTGAAGTTCTCAGGGGCCATGAAGGTGTTAGGGTAGCGGTGAGTTCTCTTTATACATTACTATAACTTTAATTTCAATAATAACCCGAAAATAATGAACATAAGCACATATTTGGCCTTCTATGTGGCCACTTTCTGTATAATCTGTGCTGAGCAGTCTTTATTATATTCATGGTGCTGCAAGTTTAATTAGAACATCATGGCCAAACACACAAAAATTGATGTTATTTGAATTTTATTGGCTTTGTAAGTTTATTTGTATTTAATTCATACATTTTTGATTTGTAGTTGTTTAAAATCTGTGAGCATAAGGAGATTTTTTATTTTTATTTTTTACTAAGTGTTCACATTTAATAACATTGCAATGAAATGATTGCATTCAACACTGGCTCTCTGAAAGAATATATTAAAAGGGGTCCACGGACGTTCGTTAAGAGTACACTTATGATGATGATGTTGAATTGTATTGTACACCTCAGACTAATGTAATACTGTGTTAATTAGGGCGCCTGGGTGGCTCAGTGGTTAAGCCTCTGCCTTCCGCTCAGGTCATGATCTCAGGGCCCTGGGATCAAGACCCGCATCAGGCTCTCTGCTCGGCAGGGAGCCTGCTTCCTCTTCTCTCTCTGCCTGCCTCTCTGCCTACTTGTGATCTCTCTCTGTCAAATAAATAAATAAAATCTTTAAAAAAATACTGTTAATTATATTGGAATTTTTTTAGAAAAAAATTTAATTTATTGACAGAGAGAGACACAGTGAGAGCAGGAACACAAGCAGGGGGAATGGGAGAGGGAGAAGCAGGCTTCCTGCTCAGCAGGGAGCCCAGTGTGGGGCTCAATCCCAAGACCCTGGGATCATTACCTGAGTCAAAGGCAGATGGTTAATGGACTGAGCCACCCAGGTGCCCCTATATTGGAATTTTTTTAAAAAAGTATTATTTTACTCATATTTGAGAGACAGTTGGACAGAGTGGGAGTTGGAAAACTTTCTGTGAAGATCCAGAGAGTAAATATTTTAGGATTTGCAAACCAACAGGCAGAATTAAGGACATTATGCTGCTGCTTATATGATAAGAGAAAAAACAGGGCATCTCGGTGGTTCAGTGGGTTAAAGCCTCTGCCTTTGGCTCAGGTCATCATCTCAGGATTCTGGGATCAAGGCCCGCATCGGGCTCTCTGCTCAGCAGGGGGCCTGCTTCCTCCTCTCTGCCTACTTGTGATCTCTCTCTGTGTCAATAAATAAATAAAGTCTTTAAAAAAAAATAAGAGAAAAAACAAATTTCCACAGATTTTTTTTTTATCGATGAAATACAAACAGTAATTCTACTCCTGCTTATAATAGTATTTGAGTATAATTTTTTTTTTTGTAATATCGGCCTACTATTAAAAGAATGAAGTGCTTTTTTAGGGAGGATAACATTCAGTTGGGCCAAGTTAGTGTTCCCTGTCATCAAGTAGATTACAAACATTCATCTGAAAAAACAGTTTTAGCTTGCAGGTTGTACAGAAACAACCAGCAGGCCAGATTTGATCTGTGAGCCGTGTTTGTTTTGTTTTATTTTGTTTTTAAAGATTTTATTTATTTATTTGACACAGTGAGCCATTTTTGTTGACCTTTGAGTTAAAGTATAATTATATGTGTTGTGGGTAGAGCAATTTAGCCAACCGTTCCACACTTGTCTTTTTTTTTTTTAAAATATTTTATTTATTTATTTGTCAGAGAGAGAGAGAGAGAGAGAGAGAGCGAGCATGAGCACAAGCACGGGGAGCTACAGGCAGAGGGAGAAGCAGACTCCCTGCTAAGCAGGGAGCCCAATGTGGGACTTGATCCCAGGACCCCGGGATCATGACCTGAGCCAAAGGCAGCTGCTTAACTCACTGAGCCACCCAGACATCCCTTGTTTTGTAAATTCTTCAACCTCTCTTAGGATATTATAAATATTAAGTGTGAAAACTCATTGCAAGTACTTTGATCCCTGTTTTATCATCATGAATTCATTTTAGAGAATATTTTATACTTTGGAAAGTAGTGTAGGTCATTGGAAAGTTTTGAGCAGGAAATAGCAACCCTGGAGTTATATTTTGGTCGAGTCATCTGGCAATAGCATGAGGGATGGATCAAAGTAGGGGAAGGAGGACAGGGAGGAGGCTGCTAAAATAGCACTCCATCTTCTCATGGCTTCTCGGTACTTTTATCCATGTCAGTTACATCTACTCCAAGTGAGGGAGGTGAGGAGTGGAAACCAATCATAGGCAGAGTAATGGCCCTAAAGATGTCCATACCCTGATCTACATAACCTGTGAATATGTTACCTTACATAGGAAAAGAGACTTTCTAGATGTGATCAAGGTTAAGCACCTTGAGATGGGAACAGTGTCCTGGGTTATTAGTCCCAGTATAATCACATGAGTCCTTAAAAGTGGAGAAACTTTCCTTGCTGCAGAGAACCCGAGATGGCAGCATGAGAAAGGCTTGGCCCACCATGGTTGGCTTTGAAGAAGGAGGAAGAGGGCCGTGAGCCAAGGAATGTAGGCAGCTTCTAGATGTTAGAAAAGGCAAGGGGGATTCATTTTCCCTAAGAGCCCTCCAGAAAGGAATATAGTCCTGCCAATACCTTGATGTTGGCTCTGTGAGATTTGTGTTGGATATCTGAATTGTAGAACTATAAGGTAATAAATCTATGTTGTTTAAGCCACCAAGTTTGTGGTAAATTGTTATGGCAGCAATAGAAAACAAATACACCAATACTATCCAGTTACACATGATAATAAGAAAGTGGAATGAAAGTTCCAAAGAAGTCTAAATATTATGTTACTCTAAGCATTTTCTTTATTTTGAACATAGAGATTATTGTTTTTATGAACAGTTTTTCTTTATTTGAAAGGTACCAGATTATTGGCATATGTGAGATCTTAGCTAGGAAACATGGGAAAATTTGCCCAAGTTTAATTCAATAAATCCTACCAATATTTCATCAGTACTTTGTTCTGTGGCAGTGGGGAAGGGGGGGCTTTAAAAATGATTATTTTGGGGGAAGGGAAGGAAAAATAAGATAAAAACAGAGAGGGAGGTAAACCGTAAGAGACTCTTAATTCTAGGAAACAAACTGAAGGCTGCTGGAGAGGAGGAGGTGGGGGGATGGCATAACTGGGTGATGGGCATCAAGGTCGGCACATGATGTGATGAGCACTGGGTGTTATAAACAACTGATGAATCACTAAATTTTACCCCTGAAACTAATACACTATATCTTAACTAAATTGAATTGAAATAAAAAAAAAATTAAAAATGGTTATTTGTAGTTTCTGCTAATGAATTAGTGAACGGTACATGAGTATGAGTAGGGGTATGAACAAGGTATTACAAGCTCAAAGTTCCTAAGTGATCCTAGGAAGTGGAGATGGTGCCATCACAGTTGACATTCTTGCAGATGACCCCATGCTTGGTCTTGCAGGATGAGCAGGAGTGACTGGAGGAAGAAGAATCCAAGGGTGGTCCAGCAGGGGTAGCCAGGGCACAGTGGGATGAATTGACAGAGTGCTAGGCAGTTTTGGAGGGCTCTGACAATGAGCTGGCCAGAGCTCTGACAATGAGCCTCCTTTCTCCTCCTGTAGCTGTCATAGTACTTTGGAGTTGAGTGGAAGAGAGGAGAGACATCTGGGCAGAAAGTCTTCCTCTCCAAATACTGCATCTTGACTTGACAAGCTGCTTGTCCTGTCCCAGACTCTTTTCTTTCCACATTGCTCCATTCAACACTTAGAAAAATTGGAGGGCGCCTAGGTGGCTCAGTGGGTTAAGCCTCTGCCTTCGGCTCAGGTCATGATCCCAGGGTCCTGGGATCCAGGCCCACATCGGACTCTCTGCTCAGCGGGGAGCCTGTTTCCTCCTCTCTCTCTGCCTGCCTCTCTGCCTACTTGTGATCTCTCTCTGTATGTCAAATAAATAAATAAAATCTTTTTTTTTAAAAAAAGAAGAATTGGAAAAAAAAAAAAAAGAAGAATTGGAAAAAAAAAAACATTATTTGTAGCATAGCAATAAATAATCTTTTTCTCTTCTGCAGAGAGAAGGAATATGTAATTAGTCTACTTGTGGGCCTAATAAACAACAGGGAGTTACCTTGGTGGGGGGGGAATTGAGAATAGAGTAAATTGAATGATATTTATACATGTTCCATAAACTGACGAATTGGGCCCAAGATGGTGGGAAGGCATGTCAGCACTTGGAATAAATGAGGAAATGAATGACAACAGAGATGTAAGGACAGGTCATCTGGATGGGGGATGGCAAGTGCTTCATTAATCTTGAAGTTTGCTTCAGGAAAGTCATGTCCTGGAGGTTTCTTTCTCAAGGCTGTGGATCCCAGACTTTGAGCTATGGAGAAGTCGCTAACCATAATAACTCATTCATTGTCATATCTCTTCACTGAGTCTGGATAGTAACTCATAAAGCTGCCTCGCACAGTTTGCCCCTAAGTCAGACATACAGTTCACAAAGTAACTTCTTACACTTTCAGTTTTCCACAGGGTCAGAAGGGAGTCCACTTGGTTCTTGAGCAAATCCTACTTTAGTTAACAACAAAATTCCATCCATCAGTCATCATCATCATCAGTAGCAGAAGTAACAAACACCTAGTATTTCCAAAACAAAGAGCAGTTTACAGTGCCTTAGTGTGTGAAACTATTTGCTTTCCTTCATCTGCCTTCTGTGGCCTGGTGGCATATGTGAGAATGTTGGCAGGGCACTGAACCATTACCCAAACCAGGATATCATATTCACTCTACCCTTGAGACCTGTTCCTGAGGAATCCTTTCTTGAACTGGCCTCAGGTGTTACACCAGCCTGAGGCATGACAACAGCAAGAATTAAAATATGGAAGAAGAGAAAGGAATTCTGTACATCAGTGTCGTGTTTCTGGGTTTCTCCAGGGACAAGGGTGATTCAGTATATACACAGGAATGATGGGCTAATCACATGGGCTAATCAGGATCCACAGTAAATCTTGGGACAGCTCTCAGGGCAGGGTCCTCTGTGATGTTAGCCGTCAAATGTAGGGGGACAACGCCACCCCCTCCTTGTGTATCGATAGCAACAATGTGAGAAAGCACACACATGTCTGATTTGGTTTTTTTTGAATTTACTGTGGTGACTGGAGGGAAATGGGGCTGCCGAGTGCTGGCTTCTGCTATCCATACAGGGAATTATTTCATGAGAACTATTAAAAGATTAAAAAAATTCAAAGACAAGATGATAAGAAAGATGAACCGAACTAAAGTAATTAGCTAAATATCTGTGACTAACAGAAGCCTCAGGATGGTTGTCCTGAGTTTTTGCTGCAAAGTACTTGTCTGCAATATTTTAAGGACTTAATAGAATTTTATTTTAAAGCCATGACATTAGCACAGTTAAGCCAATCAATGTTTTTTAATAGCCTTTTAAAGGTGCCTTTTTAATTGTGCTCTGTGGGAGGGAAAGGCACATGAAGACTGGAAAAACATCTAAAAATGGCTTAGTCAGATCTTTCAAAAATATTTGCAAGTGCAAATTTCTGGATTGGTTTGATTGCTGTAGAAGCAGGGTTAAAGCGTGAGATCCAAAGGGCTTATTCCCCAGTGAAAAAACAAAGACCTAACTCTTGTGTGCATTCATTCAGCTCGTCACCATAGCAAACTATTTCGAATCTGCACCATTTTCCTTTCAGAGCTGCAAGAGAGCTGTGGTTTCTCTTAGAGGAGAAATAGCTCTATGTAGAAGCTTTCCTGCCCTTCTTGGGGCCCAGGAGAGAGAGAGAACACTCAGATTGCTCCTTCTAGCAGTCCTCTGACCTCCTGAATGTTTGCCAGTGATCGCTTCAATTTTTATAGTGAGAATGTGACTAACATCTGGATGAATAGCAAAAAAGTGCTATTAACTTTCCAACTTGCTATTTGGCACAATGCCTACATTATTGGCAGAACCGTCATAGTCCTTTTCTTCATGGCTTACTTTCGTGTGATGCTTTATTGTTTAAAAAATGCTTTCATATATATTATCCTGTAGGGAGCCCACAGGAGTCATGTGATACAAGGAAGTTATTATTAGTTTCTATTTTATAAATGCTGAAACTGAAGCTTGGAAATGTGGAGAGGCTTATCCAAGGTCGGTTAAACAAATTCAACCAACATTTCGTGAGTAGATAGAATGCTTTATATATCCCAGGGGGCTTTCAAAAAATGGTTATTTTATAGTTCCTGCAAACAAACTGAGAGCTACATATATAACAAATCTCACTTCTTCTCCAATGCTATTTCTGTGAAATTATGTTCTCTTGTATGGCATGTGGACTTCCCGGAAGAATTTACTTCTTTACAATTTTTCAATCCAAGTATTTGTTGGTTTGGAGTTGAAACATAAAGACGGAGTGTGGTACAGATAATTTGGGAAAATGAATTAACCAACGGAAGAGATTATTTGCTCCTGCTTTTTTTTTTTTTAATTAGTTTTTTTTTTTTTTTTGGAAAGAAGAGTGATTTGGGGGGATTTGTTTTTCCATGCATTTCACTGCAGTGTTTCCTCACAGTACTGTGTGCTGCTCTATTGACTTGCTATGATCAGTTCCAGCCTGAGGCCATCAGTGTACATACACAGTGGAACAAACTGAGCAAGGCAGAGAGATGGATTGGAAAAGAGGGGATTGCCTCTGGGTTACCACGGCCATCTATGACCAGGCAGGGACTGTACCAGTAAATTTTAATGCCTTTACATTTGGCCTTATACCTGGCTGGTCCTATTAGCAAGTGACATGCTTGATGGTTTGTGTTTCCTTAATTTCCTAGAGAAAAAGTCCTTTTGAAAACTCTAAACTTTTCTAAATGAAAGGAACATATTTTGCCCCCCTGTATCTCAGGTAGTTTTGACTGAGGGTCCTTAATGAGAAGTTTTTGTTTTTTTAAGAGTATTTTTTTATTTGAGAGAGAGAAAGAGAGAGCATAAGCAGGAGGAGCAGAGGGAGAGGGAGAGAAAGTCTCCAGCAGACCATACTGAGCTAAGAGCCTGATGTGGGGCTTGATCTCATGACTCTGAAATCACGACCTGAGCCTAAACCAAGAGTTGGACACTTAGGCCCAGGCACCTCCTTAATGAGAAGTTTAGAGAAAGCAGAAAGTACGAATGACTACCGGAGATGGGGTAGTATTGCAACAACAAAGGATGTGTGCTAGGGCAGAAGAATGAGGCACAGTTTCACACAGCTGAACTGATGTCCTGGCTCTGCTGTGTGATCCTAAGCCATTGAACCTTTCTGTTCCTTACTGTAGCATCCGTCCCTTTCTGTTCCTTACTGTAACATCCGTCCCTTTCTGTTCCTTACTGTAACATCCGTCCTTTTCTGGTCCTTACTGTAACATCCGTCCAGTGATGCCTATTTCAATCGGCTGTTTCAAGGGTGACAAGAAATCATAGATTTGTGAAAGGTCATATGGAATGCACAGTATACAGCAGGTACTCAGTCATACTGGCCACCGCAACCACTGTTTTATCACTGTCACTACCACTAGAGCTAGTCATCAGGTTAGAGAAAGCAGAAAACCAGGTTAGCTCTTGTCTGCTCCCTTTTCCATCCTCTGGGGTCCTGTTATTATGGCTAGACATGGCCGGACTTCTTTCAACAAAACCAGTTAGAAACCCATGCCTCAAATATTCTAGCTAAAGAAGTTAAGTCCTGCAAATATTTTACCAATAGTATTTTAAAACTGGTTTAGACTGGAGGCTACGCCAGGCCCTAGAATTGGAATTCTAGACACACTCCCAGTTGCCATTCTGCTTTTTAGCCACTGTGGTCACATACCTTAGTTTTCTGAACTTCACTTTGCCTTTTGCTAAACGAGAATGGCACTAGATGTCAACCAGATCAAAGTGGTAGAGATGTTTGAATGACAGAGGCCAAATAATCAGTGAAGGATTTCTTGTGTCTCTCCTCTGTTCTTGTTTCCTCCTTCTGTCACAAACACATATACCCCCTCTCCCTTGCTCATTTTTTAATAAGGGTTTAGATACAGTGAAGACACCACTGGGAGCCCATGCTTTTGTTTGTTTGTTTCCTCCAGGACCTTTTCTGAGCACATCAGACTTTGACCTGCTCAGGGAAGTGCTTGGCTCCCCCAGGCATTGTCATGGAGGGCACATGAATCATGGCTTCCGATATGATCTGGCAGCAGAACATTGTTAGTGGAAACAGTGGGGCAGGAAGCAAGGAGGCAAAGTCCTCTCTGCACAATGAGAGCCTGAGCCTGGAATAATGCACTGTGGTCTGGGAACCTCATTATTAGCAAGTCAGAGACATACTGGAGAGTGTTCAGAGAAAATCCACAAGGATGATAAACAGGCGGAAAGACTGATTTATGAAGACTTACACAACAAAATATGTATTCTTGGATCAAGAAAGACTTCAGAAGAAAGTGATCACTATCAAGCCTCTGAAGGTTGTGAATACCTCAGAAGCCCCCAGAAGTGTTTAGCTTGATATCTGAAATGATGACAAGGAATCAGAAGATGGAAAATTTAACCTGTGGATCAGGGAAACATGAGACATATAAATACATCTATGCCTTATTGACAGAAAGTAGCTTCCAACGGCAACACCCTTAACCTGTTTTACCTCCTATATACATTTCTATGGTTGTAATTATGCATAATCATTTGTTTTCTCTTTATGTTCAGGAATTTTATGGGTGTTTCCTGTATATACACACCTTCTCCAAAGATGTCAAGGATGAAATATTTGATTTTTAAATTTTTTTACCTTCCACTTCAAAGGCTTGAAGATGAAAGCAGTTGAGTTATGGGCAAATTATTTTTTTAAAACAAAGTTTGCATGCTTAAGCTTTGTTGAAAGTTATTGTCATAACGTGGATTTTATTCCTATGAAAAGCCAAATGGGTGACTCTTTATAAGACCATCCCTCAGTGACCCGATCAAGGGTTTTACACACACACACACACACACACACACACACACACACACACACACACACCATAACAACATAAAGCTTTCAAAGAATATAAAATCAATTTAGGGACAGAATCCAATCCCATGCAATTTTATTTATTCTGGAATCCTGCGAGAGTGGCTATTTTAGCTATGGGGTAGGAAGTGTAATACTTCAAGAAAATAACCCAAGTGGGACCTTGGGACCTTAGGTTTGGGCTATAGAAACCCTCGAAAAGCTGAGTCCTGTGGACTGATAGGGCTGTATCCTCTCAGCATTGCTCACTTCAGTGCCAGGACATGGAACTGGGCCTGACAGGAGACTGCCATTACATCTATTAAGATCCTTGTTCACTTCCCAACCCTCATTTCCACTGATGATTCAGCTGGTTCCTGGGAGGTGACTCCATTTCTGCATTAGGGATGGGGTCGAGCACATACCCAGGCTAAGATTCTGATCTTGGTCATCCTCCTGCTCACAGTGGTTGCTTCAGAGGTGGGCATGGGACCTGAGCTGGGACTCAAGAACATTTTCTGAGAATGCTGCACCCAAGAACTTCTCTCCACGGCTGGGGTAGCATGCAGATATGAAGACCGGAACTGCTGGGGTAAATTTTGCTGTCGTGATGGGCAGCGGCCTGAGAAGGAGGGCTGTGCATGGATGTAGTGCAAAGCCAGAGGAAAATCCCAGGGCGGGGCTTGCCAGAGCCCTGCTGACAGTTTCATACCTGGCTACCTAACTCTGCTCTTTTCAGTTATTAGAGTTAATATATACACTTTTGTTATTAACCACTTTTGACCTGGGCTTTGGTCCCTTGCGGCATATCGAATCATTTGAATGAAGACCAAGTTGCATGATGGAGATCGTGATTTCTGTCTAAGTGTGGAGGAGAGAAGGTCTGTGTGAGGTAGGAGACAGTTATGGCAGTCTCTGTCACATGATGGGAAGGAGGGAGCAGAATGCAGGAAGTGGCTAACAGTCATGTGTCCCCTAGGTTCCAGACACTGGGGTGAGGCCCCATGGTCTATCCCCACAACACACCCACTCTGTTTGTCTCACTATCCTGTTTTGTAAAGGAAAAAACCAATACTCAGACTAGTGGAGCAACTTGTTTGAGTCACCCTGCCAGTGGGGGAAACATTAAGATTGAACCTGTGCTCTTCTTATGGTTCCTCCCTTTTTCCACGTCTACAGCTTGGGTTCAGAATATCTTCATTGCAGTCCCAGTTCTAGCTCCTCAACCTTGGATGAGTCATTCACATTCCCTGTGCCTTTGTTTCCTCCCATGGAAAAAAGTGACGCAGCTGCCCATTTCTCAGAAGCATTACAGAGCTTAATGTGTGGGAAGCACTTGAAGCACTTGGGCTAGGTGTTATTCTTACTGGGGAAGGCTTCAGGGAGGAAATAACACTTATCCTGGGGGTAGTAGAAGAGGTGGGTTTCTGTGGGGAGTTAGTGGGGAAAGGAGGAACCAAACAGATCAGCTTGGGCAAAGGCATGGAGTACAACTGAGCACTGGTCATTTCTGCAAAAGAAAGGAAGCAGCCCCAGCAGTTCCTGATAGGAAGCTTCAGGGAATAAAGTCCAGGGATGTGTTCCTTTGTTTGTTTGTTCGTTCATTTATTTTTCCATTTGTTCAAGGAGAAGTCTCCTGTCAAAACTCCATTAACTTTCTTTCCTGCTAAGTGCTAGTATTGTACTGAGGTCACTCAGGATAGGTAATTTTTCTTGCTTCCCTATTCCACATGGCATTCTTTCCCTCCTTAGCACATTTATCCTTATCTCATTATATAGGTATTTACATATAAGTAATATATTTTTATTTTTGTATAAATGTATAGTGTAAATTTTTTTTAAAAAATCAATCTTTTGACTTCCTTCACCCATTTCTGTTACCTCCCATCTCTGGCAACCACCAGTTTGTTTTTTGTATCTATGAGCTTGTTTTTTTGTTTGCTTGTTTTAGTTTGTCTGTTTTGTTTTTATATTTTACATCTAATAGAGATCATACAGTGTTGGTCTTTGTCTGACTTCTCTCCTTGTCTTGTCAGTCCATCTTGCCCCATCTTAGAAGAGGACTTATCTCCTTTTCATGGACTCTCTTTCCCTTCTCCTCCTTACAATCTTCTTGACCTATTTCTATCTTCTTCCTCCATCCAGGCTGCTGAGTTCATCTTGGAGAGTTTCTCCTAGTTTTTTTGTGTGTTTTTTTTGGTCTTGTGTGTTGTGTAAAGGGACTCATGTCTTCTAAGTCTTTGGAGTATCACATTTACAAGACAGACTTCTCCCCTGCTAATGCTGATCTTTTTCTCTTGGAGCCTAACTTTGATATACACTCTACTCTCAAAGTCTCCCTTTCCTGGGTCCTTTCAAAGGCAACCTCCTCTTAAGGAGAGGATAGAGAAGACTGGGAAAGAAGGGACAAAATGAAAAAAGAACACTTCTCCCTGTCTTACATGTATTTCCAATTCCTTAATTAAGAGAAGAGATAAAAATTGTACTCTTGACTTGTCTTAATTGGGCTGAGAAAGCATATCTGGCAACAGACCTAATATTGGAGTTACTAATTTTATTTCTCTCACCTTTACATTCTTTTTGATTTAATGATACCTATACTAATTAATGGGTACACTGGAATATTTTTACTTGTGTAATGGCTACAATATTGTACCAAACAAATATAAAATACCTATTTATATCTACTCTGATCATATTTCTTATACTAGGTAAAGCCTTGCTAATTTTAATGATTTATTTTTACTAGGTGGCTCACAAGTTTAAATCAAATCTTTTTTAATTAAAATATCTGTTGTGGGCAAATGAAAACATACAATCAAGAAAGTGGCCTTATTGAAGGATAGTTGAACATAAACCAGTAAAGCACCAAACTCAGGGTATTTTACATATTTACTGATTCTAGTCCCCTCAAATTTCAACGGGAAATTTCAAAGAACCCTAGGTTAAGAGATGGACAAATGCTGTTAAGTTACAGTATCTTTGCCAAGATTCTCTCTTTGCAGCTCGTGCTTTGATGTCTTTTCTACTCTGCATAAACAGTAGATAGTTCTCCATGGCATTTGGGCCAGATCCTTCTGTGTGGGGGTGGAAAATATCCGTCTCTAGGCATCCCCTTTGTGAACAAGGCATTTTGGCTTGGCAGGTCTTCCTGGAGGCCAGGGTTGTTTGTGTGGATTCAGGGTTCCCTTTGGTTAAAGAGAACCTGCCGTGCTTTGGTCAACAATAAACCACCACATATAGACAAGGTGATGTGATGATTCTGTTCACTCCTTGGGGCTGCCAAACCTGGGGCCACTGCACCAGTGCAGGCTTCCTGGAAGACATTTAGTGTTTCCTGCTTCTGGCTGCAAACCCAGAGGATACCAACAGTGCAGGGTGAAGAGACATATTCAGTTAACATGTGATCGTGATTTTAGGAGAAGCTATTTCATTTGGGGGTTGATTTTAATTTTATATTGACCATTAATCTTGCTTTATGACTTTTAGAAAGAAAAGGAATATTTTTTTGATCACATTTTTATTCATATGTGCTTCATGCTATTGTATTGATCTCCAGGTCAAAGCTTTATTTTTAAGGACATCCTTTCTTTCCCATTTGCCACATCGTGCCAGTATTAATTCTTAAACTTCAGGAAAAGATAACTCTAAAAGCAGAAGACTGAACTCAGATGCAAAGCCAGGTCTTGGAAGATCAAGTGGAACACAGAGTTTAAAATGCTTATTTAATTATTATTCTTTGTATTTCAGGAGAATCAAATGCCAGGCAGCAAAGGTCGAGAAGACCAAAGTGATATGTTCAAGTTCAAAAAGTGGGAGGCCACAATGATAGTGGGGTCATGATGTTTTTAGGCAGAGAAATAAAACCAGCCAGGTGTTTTGTTTTTGTTTTGTTTTCAATAACAAGTCACCCTAAAATTTAGTGGTTGACAACAAAAATAGTTATTATTTCACAGTTTCTATGGGTCAGGAATCTGGGCTTGCCTTGGCTGGGTCTTCTGTTTTAGGGACTCTCCCAGGCTGCAGTAAAGGTATGATGCGAGGCACTTGGGAAAGGATCTGCTACCAAACTCCCTCGCGTGGGTGTTGGTAGGACTCATTCCTCACAGGCTCAACTGAAAGCTTCAGTTCCTTGCTGGCTATTGGCTGGAGTCCCTCTCTCAGGTCCTTACCCTGTGGGCTTCTCCAAAGGGCAACTCACAATATGGCAGCTGGATTGCATTAGAGAGAGCAAGTGAAAAAGAATGAGTGAGATAGAAGTTGAAGTCTTACCTCCTAATCTCAGAAGCAACATCCCATCACTTTTGCTGTATTTTGTTTGTTGAAAGCAAGCCCGTTGATCTAGCTTACACTCCAAAGGGAGGGATGTACACAAGGTCATGGATATCAGAAGGGAAGGATCATTTGGACCATCTTAGAATTCTGCCCTATAACTAGTCTATGAAAAATAAAGAAAGCTACAATTCTAATAGGGATATTTGAGAAATTATGTTTAGGTGTATGGATTTTATCCATTTGCATACTTATATTTTTGTGTCAAAATATGTATACAATATGATTGTATACTTAGGTAGGGCCAGCCAGTTTTTCAAGACTGATGACTGAAAACATTATCCACCTGTATCTCTGAAGCAAACTTGAATCCGGGCAAATGTCTGGATCTACCAAATGATGTATTCATCTATGAACCCTGAAATAACTCCTGGTCCATTTCATTTTCCTGTCCTTTAAAAAAAATTTTTTTAAACAGACTCCATGCCCAACACGAGACTCAAACTCATGATTCTGAGATCAAGAGTTTCATGCTCTACAGACTGATCTGGCCAGCCTAATTTTTTTCTTTCTAGTTTGACAATATGCTTTGACTATCTTGTTGAAACAGTGGGGCTCTGTTTTTGAAATCCTCATTCTCAAATAATTCTCTGCAAGTGTCTGCTTTTATCCCCTCCCCCAAAATAGAATGAAAGACTTGACTTATGAAGTCTTGCTTATGCATTCATTTCTTAACAATATTATATCTAATGCCATAGAAAGATGTTTCATTCTAGAACCAAATGATCCCATTGAATATTAAGATATTTTCCAACTGGACAGTAATTCATTAGGGGGGATGGCCCGGAAACTACAACTTTTATTATGAAAAGGTGATGGTGAAAAGTAGGTGCTTATGGTTAGGTGCTTATGGATGGCCATCATGACCACTGTGGGAATGACAATAGACCACCACAAATGAGGCTGAGACTTATTATGTCTCTGGGCAGTTGGGTTATATTTAGGCCCTCTGCTCCAACTCTCAGGGGTTAGGTGGATTAAAAACTACCAGTTCCTATGGCACCCACTGACCTTGGGTGGGCATTGCTTCAGGGATGAACTGGGGGCTGCCTCTAAGCAGAGTATTTGTTCTCTACCTCTGGTGTCTGTGAGGTGGCTCTACACAGCTCCGGTGTTGTAGAGCTTCCTGGACTCACCGTGAGAAAGACATCCAAGGTCTGAGTCTGACTGGTTATCAGAGGTGTGGAGGAGGGGAGCATGCTGGCCTAGCACTGGCCGCAGTAATGCTAGGTCTGAAAGGAGCAACTGCACATGCCCCAGTCTGACCAACTCTAGATGAAGGTGCATGCACAAGAATGATTCGTTTTTGTGTGTGTAGGTCCAAACGGCACAAAACTAGATCTAGCAGATCAGAGTTATTAGAAGGAGAATTTCCACCATACATGCAGAGAGTTCTAATAGTTGAAAGTGGTTAAAAAGGAATTGATCACCTAGTTATGTGGTCTGTTGAGTCTGGGAGGCTGCTCATGAGTCAGGGCTGTTGTGTGGAGAAGGAGTGGGTAGTCATGAAGGGGAAATGGGAAAAATGAACTTCAGAATGGATGGAGGGGCTCAACAGAAGAATGGATAAAGAAGATGTGGTATCTATATACAATGGAAAACTACTCAGCCACCAAGAAAATGAAATCTTGACATTTGCAATGATGTGGGTAGAACTAGAGGGTATTATGTTAAGTGAGAAAAGTCAGTCAGAGAAAAGACAGTGATCATATATCTCACTGATATGTGAAATTTAGGAGGTAAAACAGAGGATCATAGGGGAAGAGGGGAAAAAAATGAAATAAGATAAAACCAGAGAGGGTGACAAACCATAAGAGACTCTTAAGCGTAGGAAACAAACTGAGGGTTACTGGAGGGGGGGGGCGGAGGGATGTGGGTAACTGGGGGATGTAATGAGCATTGGGTATTACATAAGACTGATGAATCACTGACCTCTACCTTGGAAGCCAGTAATGCATTATATGTTAATTGAATTTAAATAAAAATAAATGAAAAAACTAGAATGGGTGGAAGGACAGGGAACTGGGCCTATCGATGCTTTATTTAGTGGAGCTCAGAAAGAAAACCTGGTAAAACGAGGCTTGTGCTAGGAGGGAACCGGATAAAGGCCATCCACTAATTAGTCTATATGGCCTGAGAGGACGGTGGATATGTACGATCTTTTCCAAACTTGCCTTGTTAGCTACCGAATATATTCGACTTTTCTAGCTCTAAGAATCTGTGAAAGAACATATGTTATATCCTGGTGGATTTGTAAAACCACCCCAATCCAGACCCTATTCTTAGCTTCCAAGACTGCCTTTCAGGTGTACCCTCTCAATAGTTATTTGGAGATCTGGGGACTTTGTGTCATCACTGGAAACTTTCTGGTGACTTTACTGTGGGGGAGGGGGAAGAAGGGATGACGACAACAAAAACTGATGCCGCAACGGCATGATTTATTACAGGACATATTTCTCAGAAAAGACAAAAACAGTATCAATGAAGAGCAATTGTGGGAGGGTCACAGTTGTCTCAGAGCCAACGGAGGCATTCATAGAGGTTGGCCTCACATAAACAGCTGCAGGAAAGCAGTTAAATGATTTTCTTCATGCTCTTTGGGGAGACTGTGTCTAATCTGATGCAGTTGCTCCAGAGGAGCGCTGTTAATGACATCTACACCAAATATCAGTTCAATAAATTGCTTCCCTTCATTAATCTGAGTGTCAGTGTCTGCAATAGTGGCTTTTGCACAGCAGAAGGTCTCGGAGTGATAGTAAGGACCTGCTTCTAGTAACACGTGAGGAGGGCTTCATAAGAACAAGAAATGTATAACTTGTCCCTCAACTCTGGTGACTCAGAATCACTTTGTTTATTCATTCTTTCACTCCGCAGTTATTCTTGGAGTGACTGCTATGTGTCTGGCACCGTGTGGGGGTCTTACACACATGAAGGAAAGTCGTTGGGGAGCTTATAGTCAGTGGGAGACAGAAATCATCACTGGTATATATAATAATAAACCGGGATCAGAGCTATGACGGAAAAGTATAGATTTCTTTGAGAGTATAACAAGGGAAACAGAGATTGACTGTTTTTCTAGAAAAATCTGAGCTTCAGGCTGGAAGAGTTTGTGAAATTGTATGAGTGAGGGTGGCTGTCTTTGGGAATTGAGATAGAAACGAATGCAGGAATTCTGCTTTTCCCTCTCCCTCTGCCCGTCTGCCCACGCATGCTGTCTGTCTCTCAATAAATAAAATCTTTAAAAAAAATGAATGCTATGGGATTGTCTCAAGGAAGTACAAATTTGCTTATCTTAACTATTGAATAACTGAATTCTGGCTAGGTGCTTATGGGTAACGGCAACCATTTGTGTACATAACACCAGGTCACTGTAAATGACACAGTGTGTCTCTGGGAGGTTGGATTAATATTTAGGCATTCCCCTCCCACCCCCAAGTTTGGGTAGATTAAAATCCACCTGTCCCTATGGTGCCTACTGACTATGGGTGTGCGTTGCTACAGTGATAAACTCGGGCTGCCTCCAGACAGTATTTCCTGCCCCCCTTCCCGGTGTCTGTGAGGTGCCTCACCTGAATCGGGTGTTCTAGAGCCTCCTGGATTCACCCTGAGAAAGACATCAAATAGGTCCTGAATCTAACAGATTGCCAGAAAGTGAGGGGAGAGGAGCAGTCTGGCTTAGAGCTGGCTATAGTAGTCCTAGTCTGGAAGGAGCAACTTGCATGTCCAGAAAAATGCCACTCACTGCAGGAACATCACAGGCCCCAGAGAGCTCATAACAGTGTAAGAATATACCTATACCACCTCTGCCTCTGTCCCATTCAGTGAGGGAGTTGTTAGGTGTCATTATGTGACTTGAATGAGAGTCATTAACATCCTCCTCCTCATAATCCTCATGATTATATTTATTGAAATCTTATATGTCAAGCACTATTTTTTAAATTTTAAATCAATTTAATTAATATATAGTGTATTATTATTTTCCAAGTTAGAATTTAGTAATTCAGTTCCATATAACACCCAGTGGTCATTACATCAAGTGCCCTCCTTAATGTCCATCACCCAGTTAACCCCCTACCTCCCCTACAACAATCCTCTATTTGTTTCCTGTAGTTAAGAATCTCTTATGAGAGACTCTAATGGTTTGTCTCCCTTTCTGATTTCATCTTACTTTATTTTTCCTTCCCTTTCTCTATGTTCATCTACTTTGTTTCGTAAAATCCATGTGTGAGTAAAATCGTATGGTATTTGTCTTTCTCTGATTTATTTCATTTAGCATAATACCCTCT
This sequence comes from Spilogale gracilis, assembly GCA_004023965.1. Classification (NCBI taxonomy): domain Eukaryota; kingdom Metazoa; phylum Chordata; class Mammalia; order Carnivora; family Mephitidae; genus Spilogale; species Spilogale gracilis. The sequence goes on along the minus strand of PITA01011831.1, from coordinate 19,662 downwards.
AGTTCCATCCATGTTGTTGCAAATGGCAAGATTTCCTTCTTTTTGATGGTCAAGTAATATTCCACACCACATCTTCTTTATCCATTCATTTGTTGATGGATGTTTGGTCATTTTCCTTAGTTTAGCTATTATGGACATTGCTATCATAAATATTGGGGTGCAGGTGCCCTTTCACATTACTATGTATTTTTTGGATAAATACCTGGTAGTGCAATTGCTGGGTCATAGGGTAGCTCTATTTTCAACTTGTTGAGGAACCTCCATACTGTTTTCCAGAGTGGCTGTACCAACTTGCATTCTCACCAAGAGTATAGGAGGTTCCTTTTTCTCCACATCCTGGCCAATACTAGTTGTTTCCTAAGCTGTTAATTTTTGCCATTCTGACTGGTGTGAGGTGGTATCTCATTGTGGTTTTGATTTGCATTTCCCTGATGCCATGATGTGGAGCATTTTTTTCATGTGTCAGTTGGCCATTTGTATGTCTTCATTGGAGCAGTGTCTGTTCATGTCTTCTGCCCATTTCTTGACTGGACTTTTTTTTTTAGGGGGGTGTTGAGTTTCATAAGTTTTTTTGGATACTGGCTCTTTATCTGATCAGATATTTTTAAATATCTTCTCCCATTCTGTAGGTTTTTTTTTAGTTTTGTTGATTGTTTCCATTGCTGTACAAAAGCTTTTTATCTTTATGAAGTCTTAATAGTTTGTTTTTGCTTTCGTTTCCCTTTCCTTTGTAGATGTGTCTAGCAAGAAGTTGCTGTGGCTGTGGTTGCAGAGCTTGCTGCCTGTGTTTTCCTCTAGAATTTTGATGGATTCCTGTCTCACATGGAGGTCTTTCATCCATTTTGAGCTTATTTTTTGTATGGTGTAAGAAAATCGTCTTTCATCCTTCTGCATGTGGCTGTCCAATTTTCCCAGCACAATTTGTTGAAGAGACTGTCTTTTTTCCCATTGGATATTCTTTTTTGCTTTGTGGAAGATTAGTTGACCATAGAATTGAGGGTCCATTTCTGGGTTCTCTGTTCTGTTCCATTGATCGATGTGTCTGTTTTTGTGCCAGTACCATACTGTCCTGGTGATTACAGCTTTGTAATACATCTTGAAGTCTGTAATTCTGGTGCCTCTGGCTTTGGTTTTCTTTTTCAACATTCCTTTGGTTATTTGGGGTCTTTCTGGTTCTATACAAATTTTAGGAGTATTTGTTCCAGCTTTGTGAAAAATGTTGATGGTATTCTGGTAGAGATTGCATTCAATGTGCAGATTGCCTTGGTTAGCATAAACATTTACCAATATTCTTCCAATCCATGAGCATGGAATGTTTTTCCATTTCTTTGTATCTTCCTCTATTTATTTTATAAGTCTTCTATAGTTTTCAGAGTATAGATCCTTTACCTCTGTGGTTTGGTTTATTCCTAGGTATCTAATGGTTTTGGATGCAGCTGTAAATGGGATCGATTCCTTGATTTCTCTTTCTTTTGCCTCATTGTTAGTGTATAGAAATGCAAGTGATTTCTGTGCACTGATTTTATGTCCTTCCACTTTGCTGAATTCCTATATAAGTTCAAGCAATTTTGGGGTAGAATCTGGTGGAGTATCATGTCCTCTGTGAAGAGTGACAAGTTTGACTTTGCCGATTTGGATGTGTTAGGCACTATCTTATTTTATTTTTAAGATTTTATTTATTTATTTGACAGAGAGAAACACATTTAGAGGGGGAACACAAGCAGGGGGAGTGAGAGAGGGAGAAGCAGGCTTCCTGCTGAGGAGGGAGCCTGATGCGGGGCTCCATCTCAGGACTCTGGGGTCATGACCTGAGCCAAAGGCAGATGCTTAGCGAGCGGGCCACCTAGGCGCCCCTAGGCACTATTTTAAAGTCTGTTATTTATCTATCTGTCTGAGATCTCATTTAATTCTCACAGTTGATCTCCAGAATGTAACTTCCAAGCACAGGAATTTTCAGATTTATTCTCATTATCAATGAGGAGATGTTTTCCAGTTTCTAAAAGGACAGAGTTACTAATTTTAAATACAAGGTGCCTTCCTCCCTACGGACCCAGCAGTCTCTTAGAATGGTATCCAGAATATGACTGCACGATTGGCTTCAAGGGCAGGAGGAGACCAGAGTAGTTTGTGCTAAGTTTTTTGAGTTTCAGATGCTTGGACACATGATATATAATTGTATACATGTGTCTCCCATCAGTGTTCTGGGGTTGACAATGACTGTGAGCCTCATGAGAACAGAGATTTTATCTACTTTTCCTCCACTCACTAGAAAATGCCTGGTATGTAGTAAGGGCTTAGTAAATATTTGCTGAATAAAGGAAGATATTTTGTTGAATTACAAAAGGAAAATCTGGGCTTTCTAATTAGAACTGCTTCTAAATCACTGTGTAATCTCGGGCAAGTCCTCCAAGATTTCTAATTGACCTCTTGGTTTGGTTAGACATGAAATAGTGGTTGGAAGCCTCATGGAGCCAAGAAGGTAAATGTTTGCTTAAGAACTAAATATTTTTCATTGATTCATTGGAGGTAAGTGAAACAAGCAAAAGTCACCAAGTGACCTTAATATCTTGGTATGTGTTCATCTGTGTTTTACTATAATGCATGTCACCTGAAAAGCTGTGTGCCCTAAATCTTCCTCTCCTTCATATTCACGGTGGCGGTGGTGAAGATGGGGGATGTTGTTCTGGCATTTGCGAACATACTTGGTATCTCTCAGCTTAGCAGGACTAGCTTGGAATCCTTAGTGCCAAAAAGATGTCATCAGCCCCCAGTATTTTATGAGCCTCTTAAAAGGGTGAGTATCCAGGAATGATACTCGAGCAGTTTGTCAGGACACTGTGCAGTAACTACCTTGAGGAGCTGCTTCTTGGACTGAAATCAAATGGCAACGGCTCCACACAGCCCACGGAGGTTTTAATATCAGTCCAGTCCATCACCCACAGAGAACACTATTAATAACCAGGTAAAAAGCCTTTGTGTAGAAGTCTATTGCCTTTACAGTTAGATCATGTCAGGCAGATGTCAGTGTCATAATGGTGGCTAATATTATCCATACAGGATAATAGATCGGGTGGGAAGGATTACAGAGTTAAAAATCAATCAGGGCTTTCTCATACATTTCTATGCTTTTGTGGCTGGTTAAATCATCAAAGTCTCAGGATTGATTTTTTTGCTTTAGTAATCAATCCTTCACAATCTGTTACCTTTTTCCTCCTCCTCCTCCCCCCACCCAACCTTTTTTTTTTTTTTTAAACAAACAAAGATGTAGTAGACAAGAGTTAAATTCTTTCTCTGGATAAATACAGAGATGCACTCTTTGCCCCAGAGGGAAGATTTATCACATTTTGAGGGCAGAGCTGAAAACTTGTGCATACTACTGCTCCGGACTAGTAAGATGTGAGGATTGATAAGTATGAAGTAGTTTTGAAGTAGTTCCTCCCCACCCCCCGAAACAAGTCATTTATGGTTGGGTATTTGGCTTTTTTTTTTTTTTTTGGTCAGCTAAAACAGAGGCCCAGTTTATATCATTATATCACCAAAGGAAATCTGGGCATAACATTTATAAAGTGAGACTGATTAGCACAAAACCCTGGCATCCTCAAGCACTGAATGCAGCAACAGAACGTGTCTCCTCGACTTGGGGATGGATCTGATACATATATATGTACGTGTTCACCAGAGTTCTAACACTCAATGTTGAGAGTGCTAATTTAATTCAGAAAAGCTCAAAGGGGAAGCCATATATCTACTATCAGTGAGAAGTTATAACTCTTTGGACAAAAAACTATAAAAGTCCGGGCAGTTGTCTAGGGCATGTTGGCAACCCTAAGTAGATACATGAAAGAGTAAGTAGGTGAGAGAGTGGGACTTTGAGATGGGCAAGAAGCAGGATGGGAACCCTGTGATGGGCCCATCTGAGGAACTGGGAGGAAGGAGAGTCAGGGTGTCAGCCCAACCTGTGACATAGAGGTACTATTATGTGTACAGCTATTGGTGTCAGGAAACTCTACTCGGAGTAATGGTGTTCTGGAGGTAGGGACCTAGGAACCGAGAAGGAGCCATTCATTCATTCATTCATTCTTTCATTCACTAACCACAGTTGTTCATTAAATAGCTACTCTACTGGGAGCAACAGGTGCACATGGATGTCCTCAAGAAGCTTAACTGTCTTTGGGAAAGAATATAAGGAAATAACTTGGATGCCAGAAGATAACTTCCATAATTGGTGGACAGAAGAGAGCTGGCACTGTGAACAGCAAGCCAGGCAGGAACCTCTCATCCTCCTTTACTCTGGTAGGGACCAGCCATTCCCTCTGGCCAGCCAGGAATCCTGATAGGAGGTAGGAGGGTGAGGTAAAGATATTTATTTCTTCAGTGGCCTTCAAAAGTGGGCCACAGTCCGACCTCAGCTGTGTCTCCACTTAGGTCTTGCTAGCATAGTTTGGCCACGCCCCCTGCCCTAAGGTCAGAGCTTTTCTTGAGGCTGCCGAGTTTGCACGCTATCTCCTTCTGGGTTCCTGTAGCCTCCCTTCTCATTCCCTTTGGGTTAACAGCCTTGGGCTATTGTACTATCCTTTGTGGTTTCTTTATACTCAATCCACACATCTGTAAATTTTCCCTTGTTAAACTTCCCTCAAATTATCTTGATTTTGGCACTGCTTCTTGCTGTGACCCAGCCTGATACATCTCTCTCTCTCCATCTTCTGTATTCTCACCTAATCCTGCAAGTTTACCATACCAGCTTCCTAAGTTACTTACTGATTCTGCTCTTGTGTTCTGACAGCCTGTTCCCTACACAGCAGCCAAAACAATTGTGTCAAACCAGAAATCAGGCCATGACAATATCCTGCTTAAAACCCTTGAATGGCTGCTGAGCACTTTTGTAGTTTGAAGTTCTTACTCAATTTAGGATGTCCTTCATGAAATAAACCCTTCTTTCTACTCTGACCTCCTCTAGGACCACTCTCTGTCTCAGAACTGTGTTCCAACTATTGTGGCTTTCCCTGATCACTCAAGTACTTTAATGATTTTCCTCCCCGAACATCCAGTGGCTGCCCCTTCTGCTGGCTAATCTCAGAGAGCTCCTGCATAACCATCAAGCTGCAGTGGCCACCATTTTCCATGACGTCAGTTTATTCTCATTTTCTGCATAACTTCCTGCTGAACTGCTTCCCTCCCTTTTTTCTGTCTTCTACCTATCTATCCATCTACTCTCTCTCTTTAGCTAGCTTAGCTATCTACTTGTATGTCCATCCTCCCACTAGAATATAGAACTTGTCTCTGTATAGAGACATAGAGAGAACTTGTCTCTATATCTCTACCACATCACACAGTACCTGACACACAGTAGGTGCTCAATAAATACTTAATGAATGAATGAGAAAATCAGAGAACCAAATTCTAAAAGTAACAGAAAATGAATCAAGTTTCTAAGGCAGAAAGTCAAGCAGGAAAAGTAGCAGGATTAGGCTATTAGAACTGGAGAACTTATTAGGGCCAGATAGAAACCACTGGTTGTAATGGAGTAATTAGTAATGATCAGATGGGAATTCCAAGGTTGTAACTAGGGTTGGAGTTTTTCATCTTTTGTGTGTGTGTGCCCTAGACAGCTTTGGAAGTCTGGTAAAGCCAAAAAACTCTCAGGAAAATGCTTTTAATACATAAAATAAAATACCTAGAATTATGAAAAAGCCAATTGTATTGAAACATAGTTTTCAAAATATTCTAAAAATTAGGATATAGTAATATACAAGTCTTCCTCTACCAGTGATGAGATTGCCTCCTGATCAATCCATTGTAAATTGAAACTGAGTTAGCAGTGCACCCAGTACACCTAACATTCCAAACATCATAGCTTAGCCTAGCCCACCTTAAATGTGCTCAGAACACTTATATTAGTCTGCCGTTTGGCAGAATTCTCTAACACAAAGCCTATTTTATAATAAAGTGTTGAATATCTCATATAATAGATGGAATAATAGATGAAAGTGAAGAACAGAATGGTTGTCTGGGTACAGAGTAGTTGTAGTGTGTCAGTTATTTACCCCCGTGATGGTGTGGCTGACTGGGAGTGGGGCTGCTGCTGCTCAGCATCTTGAGAGAGTGTCTTACTGCATATGGATAGTCCTGGAAAAGATCCAGATTCAAAGTTTAAACTACAGTTTCTACTGAATGCATATCTCTTTTGCACCATTGTGAAGTGAAAAAATTGTGAGCCGGACCCTTGTAAGTTGGGGACTGTCTGTATATGCTTTATTAATAGGTAAATAATAAAAACTGGCAGTGTGTTTGATAAACACCAGAATTTTGATGTAATGATGAACATAAATGGCATTTTGAAATAGCTACATCAGGGGCGCCTGGGTGGCTCAGTTGGTTAAGCGACTGCCTTCAGCTCAGGTCATGATCCCGGAGTCCTGGAATCGAGCCCCGCATCAGGCTCCCTGCTCGGCAGGAAGCCTGCTTCTCCCTCTCTCACTCCTCCTGCTTCTGTTCCCTTTCTAGCTGTGTCTCTCTCTGTCAAATAAATAAAATCCTAAAAAAAAAAAAAAAAGAAAAAAGAAATAGCTACATCAACAATAATGATGATATGAAAATACCTTTGATTTCTCTAAGTCCTAGATGTGCTAATTCTGCTCTGATTTGTTGTCTATATTCACAATTTAAAGAAATACTGAATTTAATGAAATAATTTTTTTCTCATCCCAGTTGGCAGAGATCCTCAGTTCTATCCATTGACCCTTGGCAGTTTGTTTGGAACCTCCATGAGGGTGGGCGTGGAGTTCCTGGAAGCCCAAGCAGTTTCTCTAAGTGCGGCTGGGGGCTGCCAGAGGTGGGTGCTGCTGCCCAAAAATGGCTGTACAGGAGCACACGGCTTGAATGTGAATGAATGACCATAGCATGACCAGAGGTTGGTGAATCTCAAGAGCTGTGATCCTTTTAAAGACTGAACTTCTGTGTTGGAATCACGAAAGAGAATACTTCTTGTGTGGCGTTTGGGGCTTCCGGCTTCGTAATAGTTGAAGAAACAGTTTAAGGAAAAGCCTTCATATCTCTGTGTTTCTTTGGGTTCATTTTTATTTCCATACATGTCAACATTGGGAAGTGAAATCCGGTGGTTCTACAAGATATTCCACACATATTTGCCATAAAAAAAATCCCACTTTAAGAGTATTTTAGGGTAAGGCATTGAAAGTCTACCATTAAATTGAGAATGCCTAACCACTTACAGATGGGGTTCCTTAGGTTCATTCATTTTGTTTATGATCTATAGACTCTCTCCAAAGTAGTTTCTTCTTTAACCACATTGGTTTGGGATGTGTGAAAGACCTCTGTTAACTGAAAAAAATATATATATATAACTGATCACTAATATAACTAAGCCCCACTTAGGAGGAGGTTCATTTGAATGTGCTTCCTGCTCCTGGATATAAGGAAACAGACCTAGAACAAGACAGACTTTGAAAATATAGATTTCTTACTTGCCTGGAAGTCATGTTTTTTCGCAACCAGAGGGCTTTGATAGAATGTAGATTTCTATTTTATGAGATGTCTGAAATTAATGGGAGTCCTCTGTCATGTGTTGTGGAACTTGACACAGAGGTTTATAGCTTGGACAAGCAGGAATTTGGCCCATGATAAGATTGTTTTGGTCTGGCCGAAAGAACAGAGGAACTTAAATGTAGGTAAAGAGTAATTCAAAGGGCCACAGAACCTGTACATTTATTGGACCAGAGTTCTTTGGTGTGCGAAGCTTAGAAATACTTCAAGGTTTTCTTCTTGTGTGCTGCCTGTCTGCTTGTCTTATAGTAGGAGGGTTTTCCAGGTTAACTAATCCTGATACTTTGTGATAGATCTTGGCATTGTGGCAAGTTTTCAAGTGAATTTGAATGGCTTTGAGTTGTTGAAATAATTCAATACAACGTAGTTTGACATGTGACATCTTATTTTATTAAGCATGGAGATCAAGAGCATGAAACAGTCTTTGCTAAAATAAATCAGCAATAATTCCCCTAGGTTTGAGGTAGACGTGAGGTTTAGTCTTATAATCCCGCCCTTACGACATCTGACAATCAAATTGAAACCAGGTGTAACCTGTATCACCACAGCCTGTCCCTTCCAACCACTTCCTGGTTTTTGTAGCTACTATATGGGATTCTGATAAGTAGCACATGCTCTCCTGCTAGGAACTTGTGAAAATATTTAATAGAAATCGTGAAAACAAGTAAGAAGGGCAAAAAACCAACTTTTTGGTTTGAATTTACAACATGGAGTGCGGCGAGCTTGTCGCTCACAGGAAAGATCATTTTTCATCCTGTCTGCTACAGCCCAGCTGATTGTTGTGTGTGCCTGATGGCCACCCAGGCCATAGTTCTCTGAGAGAGACACATTAGGACTAACTAGGATCCAATCTCCTTGACAGGAAGTCACAGCCAGCCCAGACTTCAGGGCTGTGGCCCAGGCTCTTCATAGCCAGCATTTTGTCCTCTGTTTCCTTTCCTAGGTCCAATGTTTATTACCCTTTAAGCCCAAACTTTTACAAGTAATTAGCAGTTGAATCTTTTCTGGGCTCAATTCTCTTATCTGTTTTCTAACCAAATTCCCATTGAAATCAACAACTGGGCTTATTGATTTAATTTAGTCTAATTTAATTTTAATCGATGACTAGCAGTTGCTGTCACTGGATGTTTGAATTGAGAAAGTCCCAGTGAAGTAAACTAATAGATTTTGGTGTTTTATAAATGTTTACCTTTAAACTGCTAGGTCCAGTTGTGCCGATGGAAACTTTTAGAAAACACAAGATTCAAGCAAATGATTCGTCAGAAACAACAGAATACTCACTTTCAACCCTGTGAGTGCCATTCACTTTCTAAAGTCCCCTTCTTCATATGGAGAAGTGACTGTCTTAAGAATAATTTTCCACAAGCCACCGTACTGAACATTCATTCACCTGGGGAGCCAAGTCAGAGAGAGGGTGGTTTTGTTAAGGGAGTGGAATTCTTTTCTTTTTAAAATTTTTTTATTTTTAAATTAATTAATTTATTTTCAGTGTTCCAAGATTCATTGTTTATGCCCCACACCCAGTGCTCCATGCAATACGTGCCCTCAGTACCCACCATCAGGCTCACCCTTTCCCTCACCCCCTCCCCTCCAAGACCCTCAGTTTGTTTCTGAGTCCAAAGTCTCTTACGTTTTGTTTCCCTCCCCTATTTACCCTACTTCCCATTTCCTTTTTTTCTCCTACTGTCCTCTATATTACCCCTTATGCACCACAAGTAAGTGAAACCATGTGATACTTGACTTTCTCCATTTGGCTTATTTCACTCAGCATAATCTCTTCCAATCCGGTCCATGTTGCTACAAAAGTTGGATATTCATCCTTTCTGATGGAGGAGTAATATTCCATTGTATATATGTACCACATCTTCTTTATCCATTCATCTATTGAAGGGCACCTTGGCTCTTTCCACAGTTTGGCGATTGTGGCCATTGCTGCAATGAACATTGGGGTACATATGGCTCTTCTTTTCACTATATCTGTATCTTTGGGTAAACACCCAGTAGTCAGCTTACATATTTTTGCATAAAATTTTTAAAATGAATGATAAAGAAAATCTCTTGAAAATTATTATTTGGGCACCTGGGTGGCTCAGTGAGTTAAAGCCTCTGCCTTCAGCTCAGGTCATGACCTCAGGGTCCTGGGATTGAGGCCCACATCGGGCTCTCTGCTCAGCAGGGAGCTTGCTTCCTCCTCTCTCTCTGCCTGCCTCTCTGTCTACTGTGATCTCTCTCTGTCAAATAAATAAAATAAAAATCTTTAAAAATAATTATTACTTATAGGGAGAGAGGGAAAAAAAGAGACATGAAATCTATATTTAACTGAATTTATCTTGTTTTAAGGCTTTGACTTTGGAACTATATAAATGTTTTTTTTTAATTTATTTTTATTGTTACTTAAATTTTTTTTTCAGTGAACACTGAAAGGGAGTGGAATTCTGACAGAAAACTTTTATTCCATTTTGATTGCTCAGAGGAACATTCACTCCACCCAGCATGGACAGAGAAGTCCAGACCTTCATGCCATTTTAAGCAAAAAGGATTAGTTTCTTTCTTGCTCTGAAAACTTTAGCCCATTCAGTTCCCATGGACTTTCAGGATGTAGGAATAATCTGAGGACTGCCTTGCGTTGCTGAAGCCTTTGGGGAACGGTGCAGTCAGAACTGACCAACGTTAGCTCATGTTTTAAATTCTCTTTGGTTTCCCCCACTTCCATTCTGAGTTCTAATGTCTTTTCATCCTGGCCGAAAGCTGCAACTATTTTTCTCCATGCTTGACCTAGCCATTTATCCCACTTTATTTTGGCAGAAGAATAGAAAACAACATTTGCAGCATCCCTAAATTAATTATACTTTTCTCAAGCTAAAGAACTGTGACAGAACCACAAAACAGCAACTGAAAACTAATTTCTTAAAAGAATATGAAAAAAGGAAGTTGTATAAGATAGGGTAATTAATCTTGCAATAAAAATAATTGTTTACAGTTAAAATTAATGTAACATGCATTCCTCAGCAGATAATAAATTATGGACTTTCTCATTAGCATTTGAATTGATTTCCTCTAATTTCTGAGGAACACATGAGCATGTGACTAGATTAAGTTTAATTGGACTACAGCTGGTGCTGATTGTATGCACATGGGGTGAGGGCTTTGCTGAGTGATTGGCTGTCTCTGCATTTTGTTTCCATTGTCTTTCTCTTTTTCTACTGCTTTTTCCCCACAGGTAGGAAGATTGAAAATACTAGGGTCTTAAAATAGAATTAACTAGGGGAAGGACTGTGAATTTGGATAATATTAGGCAATGAGCTCCTACGAAGAATGATTATGATGTAAAATATGATTATTGTATAATATAATTGTTATTACCATCTTTTCCTCATTATATAATTATTATTTTGTCAACAGCTAACTTACTGAGCATTTGCCGTGTGCTGGTATTCTACTAAGTACTTCACATGTCATTTAATCTTCATAATGCTGTTATGGGAGGTACCGTTATTCTTGGAAAGAAGTGGTAACATTTAGGCCCAGTTCTACTAGGATGCATCTGAATAGAGCTGAAAAGTTAAGGACAAAAGAGTAGTTGTAGAATTTTAGTCCTACAATGGGATGTTTTCTCTTAAAAAACATTTCTCACTTAAATTAAGTAGAACTATTGTAGAGCAATTTGAAAACTAAGCTCCTCTGGAGGATTTCGTGGGACCTCGGGAGTATGAAGCTTTGTGTCTTTCTCTCTTGAGTGGGACCTTAGGTCCCCTCCTAACAGGAGCAGCTCAGGCCTTTTGCTTTTTGATGTACAGGAAAAGTTTGCTTGTAGAGTTCTTTCAGTTTTGGAAGATGAAACAATGTTAGGTGAATCTAATGGCTGCTGCTTCTGGGTTGGTGTGAATACCTGTGCTTAGCTGAGGGTACTAATTTCACTGTCTTTGTTTTTTTTTTTTTTTTTAAGATTTTATTTATTTGAGAGAGAAAGAGTGACAGAGAGCATGAGCAGGAGGGGAGTGGCAGAGGGAGAGGGAGAAACAGACTCTCTGCTGAGCAGGGAGCCCAATGTGGGGCTGGATCCCAGGACCCTGGAATGGTGACCTGAGCCACAGGCAGATGCTCAACTGACTGAGCCACCCAGGTGCCCCATCACTGTGCCTTGTCTTATGGTCAGTTGTTTCCATGACAGTTCCTCACAGACTGTACTCCTTGAGGACACGGCCCACACTAGGCATAATAAATACACCAAACTGTAGGCATTATCTACAAGTCTAAATAAAATGTTCCTAATTCTAAATAAAGTTAGGTCTCAGAAGTTTTTCTGTGCTCTCTTATTTGCCAAATAATATTATATTATTTGTAATTGTATATGTATTTGTAAACAAATACAAAATACTGTATAATTATGTGTAAGTACAATATTATATCCGTAATGTTGTATTCAGTGGGTTATTCATAAATTCAAATGTTGATGTAGGTGAATACATGGAGAAATAGAAGCTGATCCTGGCACCCAATATCAGTGTGGACAAAAAAAAAAGAAGACTCTAGGAATTGTGATAGATGAAGTTATAGTCATGTTGCCTTTGAATATTAAATTTTTAAAAATACTTTTATTTATTTATTTCACACAGAGAGAGATAACATATAGGCAGAGAGGCAGGCAGAGAGAGGAGGAGAGAGAGAATCTCTCAGGCTGAGCAGAGAGCCTGATGGGGGCCTTGATCCCAGGACCCTGAGATCATGACCTGAGCTGAAGGCAGAGGCTTTAACCCACTGAGCCACCCAGATGCCCTAAATTTTTTTATATATTAAAAAAATTTTAAATTTGAGTGTAGTTGACACATGATGTTAGATTAGTTTGAGATATACAATATAGTGATTCAACATCTCTCTTTTTTTAAAGTTTTTATTTATTTATTTTGAGAGAGACAGTACAAGTGGGAGAGGCAGAGGGAAAGGGAGAGAGAGAATTGCAAGCAGACTCCCCACTAAGCATGGAGCCCCATATAGTGCTCCATCCCAGGACCCTGAGAGCATGACCTGAGCTGAAACCAAGACTTGGATGCTTAACCAGCTGTGCTACCAAGGTGCCCATGATTCACCCTCTCTTTACATTATGCTGTGTTCACCACAGATGTAAGCTTGTAGCTGTCACCATACAACACTATTACAATATCATCTATATTCCCCATGTTGTACCTTTTATTTCCATGACTTATTCATTCTATAACTGGAGGTCTGTGTCTCCCGCTCCCCTTCACCTATTTTGCCCATCCCCACCCCATCTTCTCTGGTTACCATCAGTTCGTTCTCTGTATTTATAGGTCTGATTTTGTTTTTTGTTCAATAGAAAATTTTTGATCATGATAGAGACCTGTCAGAGTATTAAACATGGGATATTTTACACATATTTTAGGTCTGGTTTTCCTTCTTGCTTTATAATGTTAACCATGGGAAAGGAACAAAAATTCGACACTTCCCTGATGTGCTAATGTTTTAGTTGAGCACATGTGCCCAGGACAAATGCCAAGAGACCAGTCTGTCTGGAGCCTACATTGATCCTTTGACTTTCTACATTTTTTTACTAAGTCTATAGGGCTCTCCTCTTTTTTCACTCTCCTGTTGTTTGGAGCTATTAAAAATCTGTAATCCATATCCTTTGTTTCAGTTTTATCATAAGCTGAAATACAGCCTCACTTAAATTTTCCCAAAAAGCCAAGTGCCACGTCGTTGCAGCCTTGCCTTTCACCTCATTGTGGTGGGCAGAGTGTGATGTCACACTTGACCCAATACCAATCTGCCCATAAATGATACAGCCTGTTCCCCCTTTGCTTCCTGGCTCAAGCACCGGGAAGGAGCTTAGTATGAAATTCATGCCGTGATGACAGATTTAAAAGTTGCTACAAACTCCAACAGACAGCAACTGCAGTTTGTAGACATACACAACATGTACCGCTCTCTTGTATTCTTAAGTGATGACATTCTTCGTTTAAAGAGTTACGTTTATATAGCTCATTACTGTTGCCTGTCTATGAAGTGAGGGTGGTAGAGAGAAGGGAAAAGGAGGCTAAACTGGATAGGAAGACATTTACCAGAAGAATTTTTCAAATGTTAATGAGCAGCTTAAAGGGCTGCACACATGTGTTGCAACGTAATTGGGTTTGGTGCCTTCTGGGGACTTTGAAGCTTTTCCGCCCTTGCCCATTGTATTTTGAGAGGTGAAATGGGGCCCTCAGAATTCTAACACTTTGGCTCTGAAGATCCACATGGTGCTAAATTGTAAATCTGCAGACAGCCAACAAACAGAGGGCCAAGCTCCAGCGACTCTTGTTTGGTTTGGGCTTTTCAAGCAATTAAATGAATGGCAGTCTCTAAGCGTCTCTGGGGAGGTACAACGTGCTATGAGGAGAATTTACTGGAAAGGCGCAAGGAGGGGTTCCTTCCCTGTCACTGGGGCTTTTCCTGGAAAAAAAAAAAGGGAGAGAATAAGCAATTACATCCAAATGTGTCCTGAGAGTTTGCCAACCTGTTTCTGTCCATTATTCCCAGTTACCTTCATTGTCTAGTTTTCTATTGGGAAAGGCTTGGGATTTTTTCCATGTGAAGCAATAACAACTCAGAATGAGATTATAGCATTGTTAAATAAGTGTATATTTTGAAAGATTCCTTTTGGCCCTTCTTCAGTCTCTTGGAAAGTGGATACGTCCATTTATCAGAGAAGATACTCCTAGAGTTTGATACAGATAGGCCGCTTGTTCCTATTGTTGATTGCTTCCAGATTTCTGGCTCTGGGGGGAGAACCACATGGTACCCGTGGAGCACTGGGTGGGGTAGCTAGGTGCCAGGGCTTCTGCCTTCTCTGAAATAATGCAGGGGGCCATTGAGAGCTTCGGGCTACATATTGCCCAGTCTGGGTGAAGTTAATTATGGTTACTGTTATAATTCAGGGAAGGGTTTTATTGAATAGTACAAGGTCCTTGATTTAGGGGACCATAAATTACTCCTGCAGAAGCAGGGGCTGTTGGCCAGTGCAATGATTCCGTAAGGTAGTTTGAAGCTTCTTGGAGAAGGTTCAGAGAAGGTTTCCTGAGGTTGCATTTGCTCAGGAGTAAGAGCAAATTTGGCCATGACAGTGGCCTAGGAAAATGAGTCCTTCAGCATCGGTTATTTCTTTGAAGGCACAGGCTTGGGATTCTTACTCTTGTGAGGATGCTAGTCATTGTTTTAGAGTGCCAGAGAAGGGTTATAGTATTGGTTTGATGCGTCACTAACCTTTCAGCTTTCTGGCTAAGTTCCTATTCTGATGGCCTGTTGTATTCTGGTTTGATCTTTACAACTGTTTCGTGGCTGCTGAATGTGGAAACCAGTGTGAAATTAGGTGGAAATTAAGTATGAATGTTTTTCAGTTGCTGCATTTGAGTTTAAATTGGGTAAGAACAGAAATAAAAGAGGCATGTCATTTTGAGGAGACTCCCCATTTGCATTATTATCCAAATCTCAGAGGAACAATCTGAGTGTTGGATGATTCTCCAAATTCAGCAGAATCTTTAAACTACTGATACCAACTGTGAGGCACCGCGGGTCATTAGCCACGCCTCTCTCCTTCCTCCATAATAGGACGAGCTATGTGTCAGGCTATCTCAGGGATCAGCCATAAAGAAGTTTTTCCCAGTCTCTGGTTCTAAGTAGGAAGTGAAGATGGACACAGAGAGATATAATTAGTAATTGGAAATGCAGTGGTATAACCATACTCTGAGAATTCGGGAGGAGAGCTCACTTCTAGCTGGGGTGGTCCAAGAAAATCATCACAAAGCCTCTGACTGAATTCTTTCCCACATGTGGTCACATTTAATCCTTTCAACATTTCAGAAATGTAGGTATTATTATTTTCATTTACCTGATGAGGAAGTTGAGACTTCCAGAAGTTATGTGACTTGTTTAAGATCCTATAGAAAAAAGAATGTGGTAAGAATTCGAACCCAGGTCAGACTGGGAAACAGCATTATAAGGGGGTGGTGAAAGACCGAGGGGTCGAAGACAAAAACAAATTTCGGGTATTCAGAGTTAAATTCACAGTTCTGTTGGTTTGATTGGGAGGTTCGAGTGGTATGTGGGAGTAATTGGGAGATAAGCCTTGGGGAGGATGGGGTTCTACTTTGGAGGGCTTGGAATGGCCGGCTCTGGTCAAGGGGACCCTCTAGAGACCATCCATCAAACTATGTCTGTTACATTCACTGTGGGAGCTCCCAGCATGCCTGATCAATAATAGACACTTGATAGGTAAGAAAGGAAGAGGAGGAGAAAGGGGAGAGGGAAAGAAGATTGAAGAAGGAATCATTAAATATTATTTCCCTGAGGAATGATTGGCTGAATGATGTTTTGGGACATCCAATCTTGATATAAATGTAGAAGAGGACATGTGATCGGTGGCAGAGGCTGGAGGTGCAGAGGTCAGTAGTAGAAAGAATATCAAATTTAAGCTATATCTTCAGATTTGGGTTTAGAGAATTTTTGACTCATGATCCATATATAATTGTACAATTTTTTTCTATATTAAAAATCTTAGCCAAATTCATGCTTCCTAAAACAATATTATATCTAGTTGGGACTCTGTCTCACCTGGATAAATAATGTGGAATGATTGCAGATGAAATGCTTAATCGCTTGTTTAATGTTTCCAATATTCACAATTGAGTCTGTCTCGATGCTGCTCAGCCTTAAAATTTATTCTTTCAAACGTTTCTCCTAATAAATGCCAGGTTATTTTGGTAATTATATGGTTATTTTGATAATAGACAATTGCACATGAGTCATTAGCTTTCAGGGTTCAGGGCTTTATGTGATCAGTCAGAAATTTGAAGAAAATAACTTTGAATTTCACTGTGGCCCCTGGAGCCAGAGGACTGCTCGGTGCTCGATAGATATTTTCCGTTTGAATGAAAGAGTATGATATTTGATTGGACCACTAAAAACTTGAATGGAAATAGCAGTGAGTTAAAATCACTCAATAACTCACTATAATTGTCTCAAATTAATGTCTGTGTTTTTATTTCTATTTCTTCGCCTCAATCTGGGTCTTTATCATTTTATAATTGATATTTTGCAGTATTTTAATAGCTGATTTTCCTTTCGCTCACCATTTTTTCTTACCTTTCCTGAAATCCCCTAGTTCATATCTAGGTATAACAGCTCCTGAAAAAAATTTTCATCACTTTGGCTTGTTAGTTAGTTTATAGATTCTTGTTTCTTCATTCTAAAATTATTTTTTGGGAGCATCCCTCTAATGTAATCATTTAGATGTAATAGGAGTGGACACATGGTAAGGGAGAGAGTCATAATATTGTGGCATAGTCCTGGGCACATTCTGCCCCCAGGCTCTATAAGTAACTTTTACCTTATAAACCAAACTTTTTCATTTTTGACTCTGGAAAGTGGGGAGGTGGCAGGGTTGGCTTCTTCCCTCCTTGGGCAACATTTCTTCTTCCTTTCTGCCAGCTCATTCTTTAACGTCCAGCTCAGCTTCTGTTTTCTCCAGTGAGCTGTCACGTCCCAGCCTATACTTACTTGTTCTTTCCTAAATTTTGCCTGTTCCTTGTATTTTCTGTCATATAATTATTACCCATTTAAGTCCCTCCACCCCTCCTTATGGATGGGTATTCTTCGTATCAGTGACTCTGTTTTTGGTTTTTGGTTTTGGTTTTTGTGATGCTCCATATGCCCTGGCCCAGAACTCCCATTTCATTTAACCATCACTGACCAATGAGATAAGGGTTGCTAAGACATTTACTTCTTCCTCAGGTGAAGGTACAGTTGTAAAAGTGGTGAATATGAGACTTTTACTAATTACCTTTTTTTTTTTTACAGCACTTAGTAGAATACAAAGAAAGAGAAGACAGCTATAATTTTTTTTTTATATTCTCAAGAGATTAAAATGAAGATTTATCTCACACAGCTGTTTTTGTCACAGGGAATGGTTTTTTTGACTCACGCTGCCTAAATTATTTCTCTATTGTTGTTAATTTTCCCTATTTAAAACAAAGTTTTCAGTTGTTGGCTTCCCTAAATTCATTATTTTACGACCCACTGAGAAGATTGTTTTGTTGCAGAATTTAAGGGGAGCCGAACAGTTATTTTGAAATCAGAAGGAATTTGAGTATTTAAAAGCTGGCTGTATTCTGCCTGGAGGTCTACATGAACATGTCAAAGGGAAAGGCCTTTAAGATCCTCATGAAGAGGGGCGCCTGGGTGGCTCAGTTGGTTGAGCAACTGCCTTCGGCTCAGGTCATGATCCCGGAGACCCGAGATCGAGTCCCATATTGGGCTCCCTGCTCGGCAGGAAGCCTGCTTCTCCCTCTCTCACTCCCCCTGCTTGTGTTCTCTCTCTGGCTGTGTTTCTCTCTGACAAATAAATAAAATCTTAAAAAAAAATAAAAGATCCTCATGAAGGGCATGAGCACATGTGGAGGTCATCCATCAGGCTACGGCATCATTGTCACTCTGTCCTTCATGAGCTTAGGGGTTCCTGTGTAGCATCTCCAGGAAGGAAAGAGAAACTCTTCTAGAATGCTTTACTTGTCAATGAGAGTGAATGATTTTCAGTTGTTTTATCCCATGTGTGGTCATTATTGAAACATTTCTAGCCAAGCTCTAGCTGGATCTCTCCTCACAGTTTGAAGCTGTGATACTTGCATCCATATTCTGCAACAGCTTGTAAAATCGTTTTCTGACCAAATTAGAGTTTTCTATTGGGATTATGTTATTTCAGGTAATAAATACAGAATACGTAAAGTAGCACCTGCTAATTGGCACAGAGAGGATTTTGAAAAGATAGATTTTTCCTTTCAAAAACATTGATAAATATGTTAACTTTAGTCTCATTTTTTTTTCTAGTAGTGATAAGAACTATGTTGTATAATAAGTAATGTAAAATATACCTTTTGAAGTTCTGATTTGGTTTCCAGGTGATTTTTTTTTATTGTTGACAATATGAACAATCCATCTTAAATCTTATAAACTACATAAAGGATACTAAAATCACATGCCATTAAAGAGAAGGACATACAGGAGAAGACTGATGATTTGACCACATGAAAAACAAAGCCAGAGTACAAAAATACATCCTATAAACAAAGGGAAAGATAAAGACAAACTGGAAAAAATAGTCACAACCTATGACAAGAGGATTACATCCCTAATATGTAAAGAACTCCTATAAACTAATAAGAATGTAAACATAACAATACAGAAAATACAAATGGCAAAAAACATGTGAAAGACTATTACAGCTCAGGAATACCAGAGAGCTATAAATTAAAAACAGCAGTATTTTCTCTTATGTAATGAGTGAGTATTGAAAATACACAGTGCTAATAGGAAAATAGAGAAGCATACATTCTTATAAACTTCTGATAGTGATAAAAATTGGTCTAACATATTTTGTGGGAAGTTTAGCAAAATGTCAGACTTAAAAACGTATATACCCCTTAGTTCAGGAATTCTGTTACTGGAAATTTATTTGAAGGTACTACTTGGGAAAACACATAGGAATGTGTGCATGAGGGTATTCATCGCAACATTGTTTTTTTTTTTTTTTTTTTAAAGATTTTATTTATTTGACAGAGAGAAACATAGCCAGAGAGGGAACACAATCAGGGGGAGGGAGTGAGAGAGGGAGAAGCAGGCTTCCCACCAAGCAGGGAGCCCGATATGGGACTTGATCCCAGGTCTCCGGGATCATGACCTGAGCCAAAGGCAGTCGCTTAACCAACTGAGCCACTCAGGCGCCCCACACATTGTTTATAACCAAAACCAAAATCAGTCTAAGTGATTGCTGAAAGTGAGTGGTTCAATAACTGATACCACAAATTACCTACAGGCTTTAAAAATGATGATGTAATAAAGCCTGAAGTCAGGTAACGAGATGCCCCCAGCTTTGCTTTTCTTCTTCAGCAATTCCTTAGCGATTTGGGGTCTTTTTTGGTTCCATATAAATTTTAGGATTGTTTGTTCCAACGCTTTGAAGAATGTTGGTGGAATTTTGATCGGAATGGCATTGAAAGTATAGATTGCTCTGGGCAGTATAGACATTTTGACAATGTTTATTCTTCCGATCCATGA
>PITA01011830.1:0-64879 GCA_004023965.1 Spilogale gracilis | reverse complement strand
CCTGGGACCTCTGGTCTAAAGGTGACTTTCTCTCATCCACCCCAACTCTGTTTTAAGTGACAAGCATTAAAAAGAAAGGGTACTTTGGGGTCAAGGAGCAAGCTCATATGGTTATTGCTGAGAGTAGTAAATGAAAGCTCTCTAAGGTAAGGTTCTCTGTCTTATTCTTCTCTATTTGTTTAGCTCCTCCCCTCAATAGTTCTTACTTTACATTGAATAAAAGAATACATAAATGTGTTAATTAGGTGATGCTGGCTCATGACACGATATGGTGCCACTGCCTCAGCACTGACTCTTCCTGTCTCTCAGGAAACTCTCTCAGGAATGTCCATTTTTCCAAGAGACTCCTTTGCCTATCAGTTTCCATGGTGAAGTGTGGCCTGGAAGTTTTCATGGTGAAGTCTAACACCATCAGTTGCATCCTCTTCTATGTCCCCATTTCAGATATCCAGATTCGCCACCCTCCCATTCTTTAGCTTTCTTAGAATTAAAACTCCTGTATCCCTGTTAGCTTCCTTAGGAGTGGAAAGGCAAACTACAATTTGCCTTTTCTGCATCAGTTTCCTTCCCTTTAGATCAAGTTTAGCATAAAGAAAGCTTTGAGATGTGAGGGCAATGGATAAGAAGTTGTTCTGAGAATAAAGTAGTCCCCCCTTTCCATGTTACACTTTCCATGGCTCCAGCTACCCACAGTCAACCACATCCAGAAACAGATGAACCTTTCTCTGACAGGTCATCAGAAAGTCAATGCTTGCCTAATGCTACCTCGCAATGCCTACATAGATCACCTCACTTTACCTATCCTGTAGGCATTTTTTCATCTCACATAATCACAAGAAGAAAGGTGAGTACAGTACAATAAGATATTTTGAGTAAGAGACACCACATTCACATAGCTTTTATTATTGTATATTATAATTGTTCTATTTTACTATTAGTTATGTTGCTAGCCTCATACTATGCCTAACTTATAAGTCAAACTATATCATAGGTATGTATATATAGGGAAAAATAGAGAACATGGGGTTTGATATTATCTGCAGTTCCAGGCATCCAGCTAAGGGTCTGAGAATGTATCCCCTGATGATAAGAGAGAACTACTGTACTTTAAGAGATAAACAATAAATATCAACTCTGAAATCCTAAACCAATGATATAATATGATCTTTTCCCAAATTTACGCCTATCTTAAAGGCAAGACAGTGGAAATGTTAACCCTCCACATGTGTGTCCATCGCACCCAAGGGAGTCTTATCTCAACTTAATTAAAGGAATAATATAGGGTATCTTATTAACCTGAATAAATGACTCAGAAGTCTCACCCAAACTTTTCTGAACTATAAATGGTCCTGTGTTAAAGTATGAGCCAAAAAAATAATAAATAAATAAAATAAAGTCTAAGCCAAGTGGTCTGGGAAAATGAAGAGAAAATGTTTCTTTTAGCCTGACAAATGATAAAGAACTTCATTTTATAAGGTTTTACTATAAAGAAAGAACAGCAAAAGGCAATTCAAAGGAAACAGAGTGAAACAGAGGATTTAAAAGTGCATGAAACCATTGAAAGCAAGTACTATAAAGTAGCTGAAAAACACACTATGTGGAAAAATTAGAGCTATTACACTGAAAAAAATAAGATGGGAACAGGTAGAAAATGGAAAAGAATGGCCTACTGTCATTCTAAAAAGTAATGTTATATGACAGGCAATAACAGATCCTCAGTGGATTTTAAGTAGGGGAGCAAGATAATGGGAATTGTGTTTGGAAAAACTCCTGCAAACTACATGGGATTTAGGACTAGTGCAAAAGATGTTCAAGGCAAGAAGACAAATGTGGAGGTATAGCACTCCTCTAAGCAAAAGGTGAGTAGCTGGATTAGAGCACTAGTACTCGGAATGGAGGACACAAGGCATATTTATGAAACATTTCTAAATTTCTAAACCTAAAAAAACAAGTAACTTATGGACTGAGAGTTAATATTATTCAGACCTCTTCCAGACCCAACGAAGATCCAAGTGACTGAGATGGTAGGGACAGAGACAACATTGTCCAAACAAAGGAAGTGGGGCCGGTAAAAGGATATCCACGTGAAAGGCACATGGTGAAGGTCTTTGTCTAGAACGTATCTTAACTTGCAGCCAAATCTCCTAAAAGAGGCAGCCTAGCCCTCTCATTCTAGTCCTTAACTCCAGGCCCTTCCAGATGACCCAGTGAGTATTCATGAAAGAAGTGACCAGAAATCTGATCTAAAAGTTAAGAGTCCTGCCATATTTTTGTCTCTATATCTGGCATTTAGTATTTATTAAGAAATTAATAAATATTTAAGTAAATATTAAGAAATAATGGGGTGCCTGGGTGGCTGTGGGTTAAAGCCTCTGCCTTCAGCTCAGGTCATGATCTCTGGGTCCTGGGATCAAGGCCCGCATCAGGCTCTCTGCTCAGAAGGGAGCCTGCTTCCTCCTCTCTCTCTGCCTGCCTCTCTGCCTACTTGTGATGTCTTTCTGTCAAATAAATAAATAAAATCTTTAAAAAAAAAAGAAATTACATAAGTAAAGTAGTGGTAGGGGTTGTGGTAATGGTGGCAGTGCCATGTGTGCATGTGTGTGTGTTTGTGTGTGTGTGTGTGTTTAGATGCATGAAACACTTAAGTCACTTAAAAGCAAAGCCATGAAATTTATCCTGAGCATATTAACTATCACAAACTTGGAATCCCTTCTAAAATCTAGGATAATGGCTGCATCTTTGGAAAATATTGAAAAAGTGTCTTATTCATTTGTTTATTATCCATGTCTCTAATAAGGCTTTCAAATATATTTTTTCAAATATAAAACATATATACACATTCATCATATGCCCATACAGAAGCATGCATACAAAGACTTTTATAAAATCTGGAGAGGGTCTCCTCAGTGGCTCAGCTGGTTAAGCATCCAACTCTTGATTTCAGCTCAGGTCTTGATCTTGGGGTTGTGGGTTCAGGCTCCATGTTGGGTTCCACACTGGGCATAGAGCCTACTTTTTAAAAATCTGAACAAATAAACACCAAGATGCTAACAATGTTTGTCTTCTTATATGACAAGTTTACTGGAATTTGTTATATTTTTCTTTTATATTTTGAGAGTATACAAGTTTGTTTATAGTGATCATACACTACTTTCCCACTAAGAATGAACATCTTTCTCTTTGATTCTCTTTCTCCCAATCCCTGTGTCAGGGTACTACTAGGTAAGAGGCTGCTCCTCCATCCAAAATGACCAAATCCTATACTGACTCTAGCTTATGCTCCTAGTTCTGCTGGCCACCACCTACCTGAACATATCAGATTCCATACTACTCAGAATTCTCATCTTCTGGATTCTAGTCCAAGGAATCAGATGTGTTCTCTTGATACCCTCTCTACCAAGCAGTCATCTAACTACAGCCAGAAAATTCTGCCTGGCTCTGTGCCATGCTTTCTGCTATACTATCTGCTTCTCACACTCATGTACCTCTCTTTGGACCCACCATGGATGGTGGTCTCATTTCTGCTCTCTCTATTCCCACTGCATTCCTGTAGTGTCTACACCCTCTCCTTCCCATTCTGCTTTCTTCTAGAAGCGTAATGTCTACCTTGTGAGGCTCTTTGGTAGACCTCTGGGACCATATTCATGCTAAGTACAGTTGGCAGAAGTAGTCTTTATTGGCCTCTCCTATGGTCTTGTTTTACAAGCACTAATCCTCTGAGCTTCCCCTGCAGGGCCATTCAGAGCCTAAGGGATATGTGGTGTACACTTATATGAGCTATTCAGTTTCTTTTGAAGCATGCTTGCCTTAACCTTGCTTTCTGACTAGCCAGAGGGGCCACCGACCTTGCTCAGCCTCATGATGTTTCCTGTTCTTGATTCCTGGTCTGTGGCAGACTCACCATTTCTGACATGAGCTTCTAGGTGTTCTCAGCTGCATTTCTCCATGAAGTATTTCTCCAGGTATCCAGTGAGTGCCTCCACTGCTAACCACACTATTTTCAAACCAGCCACTTTTTGAGAGTGACCCAAACACACTTCTGCAGCTACCACCCAGGTATGGTGGCAAATGGATCCAGAACTATTTGGATTAAAGCCATCAGCAACATTAACAGGAAATTCCTATATGCAATACTAAATTAATGAGGAAGGAAATTAAATACTTCCCCTGAAAAATGCAAGACTCTGGAAATATCTAACTTATTAATTCACAGGTTTCTCTAACAGACCCTCCCCACGATATGGGATTAAACATCAAAAGACAGTTTTTGTGACTTCATATAACTCACTGGTTCCCATTAACATCAATTTCCCCATTGGTATAATAGTGGTACTAATCATATTCCTGTCCAGATCAAAACGTTGATCAGAAAATTAAGGAAAAGTGTCCATGAGCTGTGAAACTCACAAAACAGAGTATGTTCTCTTTCATTAATGTAGAGATAGTCTTTTCAAGGTTCTACTTCTAATCCTCCTCTTAAGGGCTGGTGTCCAGAAAAACAGAAATTATTTATTTTCTGTGGAGATTATTTTGAAGAAAGAAATCCAGGTATATCTCTTTTCCTGGGATCTAATACGGTTGGGGATTCTGAAGAGGAAATCACAGTTTTACTTCATATTATCTGATTGTATTGCACTCTTGTGTTTATTTTCCTTTGCCATGCCTAACCTTTTCATCAATATCCCTTATATGTGCCACTCTCTTCTCAGAATGCTATAGACTATCAGTGTAAGCAAGTAGAGATTTAGACTAGTTAAATGGGAAGAAATAACCCTCCAGCCACAACCACCTCATGGTTCTAATTATATAGAGAGAATTATAAAGGGAAAATAACATTTTACTTTATTTTTTAAAGATTTTTTATTTATTTGACACAGAGAGAAAGAGAGATCATAGGTAGGCAGAGAGAGAGGGAAACAAACTCCCTGCTGAGCAGAGAGCCCGATGTGGGAATCAATCCCAGGACCTTGAGATCATGACCTGAGCCAAACGCAGAGGCTTAACCCTCTGAGCCACCCAGGCACCCCGAAAATAACATTCTAAAATGGGCATTGATAGTATATGGGTCTACCCCTATATTATAGAGATTCTCCAACAAGTTTCATGTTTAAAGAATCAGTTGTGTTTCTTAACTAGGGAAGATGTTTTCCCCTAATACTGTCTTCTAAAATGTTGATATTAAAATCTGAATTGAAAAAATTTGTGTGAAAAGGAAGTTTTCACTGACACCTAGGAATCTGAAGTATGGGTAGTCACATGGAAAAGACGAAGGATGCGCTGCCGGATCTCCTTTGTCTTGACTCCGTAAACAATAGGGTTGAGCACAGGAGGAACAAGCAGGTAGATGTTGGCCATGATGATGGGTAGGAGGGAGTCATGCCGCTTGCCAAAACGGTGCACCATAGATAATCCAATGAAAGGTACATAAAATATGAAAACAGCACATACATGAGAGACACAAGTGCCAAATGCCTTTGCTTGGGCTTCACGTGTCAAGCCCAAAACAGTCTTGAGGATAAGCAGATATGACAAGGAGATGAGAAGTGAGTCCAGGCCAATGGCAGAGATGATGACAATGAGGCCATAGATGATATTGACACGGATATCAGCACAAGCCAGCTTCATGACATCTTGGTGTAGGCAGTAAGAATGGGAAAGAATGTTGGAGTGGCAGAAAGGCAGCCGTTTGATGAAGATAGGCAGGGGTGCCATAAGTGCAGTACCCCGTACCACAGCAGCCATGCCAATCTTTGTAACACGAGGCAATGTTAGCACAGTGGCATGGCGTAATGGGTGGCAAATGGCCACATAGCGGTCAAAGGCCATGGCCAGCAATACCGTGGACTCCATGCCAGATAAGGAATGGATGGCAAACATCTGTAGCAGACAAGCATCAGATTGGATGACTGTGGAATTGAACCAGAAGATGGCCATCATTTTGGGCATAGATGAAGTGGAGATAAGGATGTCAAGGCCAGAAAGCATGCAAAGAAAAATATACATGGGTTCGTGTAGGCTGTGCTCAGTCCGCACAATGTAGATGATTGTCAGGTTACCTAGTACAGCAATAAGGTAGAGGGATAACAATGGGAAGGCCAACCAGAACTGAACTTCTTCCAAGCCTGGAAGGCCTATTAAAATAAAATATGCGGCACTGGATTGATTGCTATTGGGGTCCACCATAGTGAAGAAGCTGAGCCTCAACCTGTGCCAGGAAGGTAGAGGCTAGAATACAAAAAGAAGCCATTGTCAGATCCTCCAGGATTCCAATACCATATTTCTTTCCCCTCGACCCTCGATGTCCTATTCTCTATCCCAAACTCTAACTTCATTGCCTATCCAAGCTCTGATTCTATTCTAAACTCAACCTAACCACCATTTGCACATCAAGGCCCAGTTCTAATTACTAATCCCACCTCTAAAGTCAATCCTGAAAACAAATGAAACACTAAGAGAAGTCGCTAAAGAGCTGTTGAGTGTGAAGAAGAGCTCATGGCTAGCGTCAGGAAGGACTTACACCATTCACTGTGTTCGGGATGTGTCAATAATCTTTGTTCTACCATTGAGCTATTACACAGGGGTTCCCTCACACCAGACAGAGAGCAAAACACTGGAAGCATGAGATTTAGAGCAGATATTGAAAGTTTAATTCAAGCTGATGGAGGGAAAAAGTATAAGGAGCCATATTTAACTGAGAATTTTAGGCAAAGAAGCCAAAGTCCTCAGTGTCTTAAATTACCTGTATTGACCTCTCTGTAACCTGTGACACTATAAGGAGTTCCCTCCTTCTTAAAAATTTCTCCTTTCTCCTCCTGCTGCTCCTAACCACACTCTGATCACCAGTTCTTGGTCTCCTTTCTGGATCTTCAGCCTCCTCTCCTTGACCCGTAAGCATACTTTTAGATAATAATGTTCTGAGAAATTTATCCTTAGTTCTCCTCTTGTTCTATGCCCTCTACCCTGACCATCTTGTCCCTTTCAATAAATCCATTTGTTATGCCTAAACTATGGATTCCAAATCTGCTTAGCAAGCTTCAAATTGTCTTTTGTGATCCAGATTCATAATTCTAAAGTCTTACTGAAATGAATCAGCTGTTTGTCTCTCAAGCACATCAAACTCTC
Organism: Spilogale gracilis; assembly: GCA_004023965.1. Lineage (NCBI taxonomy): Eukaryota > Metazoa > Chordata > Mammalia > Carnivora > Mephitidae > Spilogale > Spilogale gracilis. The sequence goes on along the minus strand of PITA01011830.1, from coordinate 57,757 downwards.
CCTGTCCAAAAAACAAATTCTTTCACAGGCATTATTGTATAGTTGTCAAGACTATGAGCTTTGAAATCAATCCTGGATTCATATCCCTATGGGTAACTTCACTGTGCCATCTGGGAAAACCAGTTAACCTTCCAAAGCTTCAGTTCCCCCATCATTAAAGTGAGGATAATATTTGCTTGCCTAACAGAGTTCAATGTGAGGATTCAGTGAGATGATGAGTATAAAGCATTTAACACAATGCCTGACCCATAGTAAATACACAAATAATTACATCTGTTATTGTTAACTGTTTTCTTCTAGTATGCCCTCTCTTCTGTGGGGTGGCCTGAATAGCCACATAAGCTCAGAGACTCTAAGTCTGTTGGCCATGCCTCCATGCACCCTTCTTTATCTGCATAATCCCAACAATCTTCCAAGCAAATGAAATTAGCTCATTATCCTTTTTTTTAGATTTTTTCTTTATTTTTTATTACATCATTTTATTTTTTCAGTGTCACTATCTATGGTTTAAAAAAATATCTTTCAAAGTTCCACATTAATTCTAGAAAAAAAGATCAAACTGTTAGATTGGGGCAAAACAATCTGTCTTCCAGCATCTGGCCCTAGGTTTCTCTCTCACCACTGCTGACCATGGCTCCTGTGCTCCAGCCACATTAGAACACATGCCATTGCCTGAAGGCGGCACTGATTCCCATGCTTCTATGTCTTTTTGTCTTTTTAATCTCTCAGCCCATCATCAGGATCTTCCCAGCTCCCTCTCCTTGACTTCCCACTGAGCAAAATCTTACTCATCTTTCACATCCTGGTTTACTATCTCTCTCCTACACTGTTTTGCTAAGCTTCTACCCCTGGGTATAATTAAATGTTTCCTGTCCTGTGCTCCCAAAAGAACTCTTTTTAAGACTCTTTTCAAGCATTTACAGTCCTGAACTATAAATATTGTTATATATGTTTTCCCCTGAATTATGGATTCCTGAATGCCATATTTATTAGTATTCAGTTAACATTTATTGAAAATGAAAGCGAGTTTTATCAAAAGAAGAATCCCTCAATACACATCTAATGAGGACAGCACAGCCAAGAAGGTAAGGACTGCCAGTTCTACGAACTATAGAGACTCTGAAGAAAAATGGGAGAATGTTTAGAAGGACAGGGCAGGGTAATCCTAAAGAACAAGAATCTTTAGGATCTTCAGGAAAGGCCTTTCTTACCCAGGGACCCAGAAGACATGAGAGCATACATGGAGAATGGGGCAGGTACTAAGCCTTGGTTCTACATAAACACAAAGTAGGCAAACAGTTCCATTTATGCCCAAGAGACAGGGTGACTTAGGATCCCTCTTCTGCAGAACAGCAAGAACCCTCTGCTACTCCAGAGAGCCAGCCATCTACATTACCCAAAAATTTCACATGAACAAACATAGTAGAGTGGGATCACAATGTGCCACCTTAGGAAACACTGGAAAAGAGTCATGGATCGTATATTCCATCCTATTACCTCTCAGGTCCAAGTGATGTGGTAAGCAGAATTCTGGGGCTAGAAAGTCAAGTCTCAGCTCAGAATAAATGAAGAGGACAATAACAACCTTATAGTACTGCTGCAAAATTATGAGGCAGGACCTGTCAAAGGGCACTGTAAAACCTGTATCACTTTGTATGACGCACTTTCAATTTTTTTTCCATTAAAATGGGGAACAAGGTCCCTGAATGTGTATAAAGTTTCCAAAAAATTTCATTTCCCCCATTTGTCACCTAAATTGCTGCTCCACCTTAGGCACACACTCATTTACTCATACACACGTGTATGTGTGCACACGCGCACATGTGCGCGCACACACACACACACACACACACACACACACAGTAACAGTCAATCTCTCACAATGACAAAGACTAAGCACTGATATGGAGACACCAGACAAGAGGACCCAGCTGTCCAGGAAGGGAGGCACCTCAGCAGTATAAAGTGGGTAGCTACTGTTGGTGGAAAATACCAGGCTGGGACACAGAACACTCCAGCAAAAGGAAAATGAAGGAATGGTAAGGGGACCAGCCAGAAGGCACAAGCCAAGAAACATCCCAATCTCCCACAGTCCTGCCAGGAAGCAGGCAGAGGAAACCCATGCCATCCAGCCTGAATGGGCTATTGGTAATATTGGTATAAATTAAAACCATTTGCACACACTCAGAGAGAGAATATTTGGAGCTCTGGGGGAAACTAAATAAAGAAAGCCTTTTTTTTTTTTTTTTGAAAGCCTGTACTTCCCTATCCCCGGGAAATAGGCCTGGGATTTTCTCTGAAAAAGTCACACTATCTCAGAATGTCCCAAACATGTACCTGGAGAACTATGAAGGACATCTTGGCCTTTTCTTGAGGATGGAGGGAGTAGAAGCTGACAGCTACATAGAACAGAATTACACTTTGAGGCCTTCAATCCTCATTCCTTCCTCCTGGTTTCCAGACTCTGTCTCTCATTGCCAGCTCAACCCCCATGACTAGCCCACCCTTATATTCCTCACAGAGCTCTCCGAACTCCCTCTTTCTCAGAGATCCATGGAAAGAAAGGCAGTCAGAGAGGTAGACCAGGGACTACAAGCTCTATTTCTAATGGTCTAAGAGAAGAATAATAAGGTCACTCCCAAATCTGATTTTATTGCTTTTTAAGATAACAGAAATTACTGACTGTCTACAAAATGTGGGATACTGTGAAAATGAAAAGATGATCTCTAACCTAAGAACAATTCTGCATGATAGGAATTCTATGTATCCTCTCTATACTATAGCTCATAAAACTGGGTCCCAAGGGATTAAATAACTTTCTCAGGGTTTAACAAATGACTAGAAAAGCAGAAATTTAACCTGGAATGGCTAAACTCAAGGCCTGTATACCTTCCACTATTCTAGGCTGCTCTTAAACGTGCTGTACCTTCTGAAAGCAATAAAATCTTCCCAAGAGGCAGGGTAGAATGGCCTGGTAAGTAGGACACCTAGCCCACATAGACCCTTGGAAGGGAACTCAAGAGGACAGGACTAGAACTTGGGTATTCTTCTTTCAGCCCCAACTCTTCCGGCTATAACTTTGAGTAGGTCCTGTAGTAGAGATTAAAAAACTGTATCCTCGACCCTGTACTTCCTTCTTATATGATTAGAGCCTCTCATCAACCTGTCAGGCAGGTATTATTAATCCCATTTGACTGATTAGGATGTTGAGGGTTAATTAGAGCTCTCAGTGACAAATCCATATGCTTTCCAATAAACCAAGCTACTGCCCTGCCCTCTCCCAGTCTCCTTCAGAAAGGATCAATGTTTTATAAGGACTATTTAAATGTTACTCTCCAAGAAACCCAACTTTGAGGACCCATGAATCTAGAGGGCCTCTCCAGGACTCTGAACATGTAACCAACTCTACCCACTTATGTGCAGCAGGGAAGGGGAAAAAAGAGTGAATGGAAGACAGTATTCATAGTCATTGCCATTTTCTGGGCTAAACACACAGAATGTTCCATGTCTAGAGCAGTGGGGTAGGGACTTCTGGTGCCCCTGCCAGCCTCCATGGGAACATCTGGAAGAGAATGTCCTTGGAGAGATCCCAAAATACCTGGGAGCCTCTGGCTCCTACTTCTCGGCCCAGAGAGGGAAGACAGACTTCAGAGATGGGAAAGAATGGTAGGATCTAATCACTCAGTTCATGAGAGGGGGGCACTTTCCTTAATACTCCATGAGTGCGGTAGCCCCAGAATCACTTCCACCCCAAATCATCTACATTCCTCATCCCCTCTACCTTGCCTGGATTTGATAAAGCAGATGAACTTTTGCAGGGCCTTGGCCAGTCATTTTAGAATGGCCAAAATGAGAATAGAAATTGCACCATCTCATTTTTCCAACTCAAGAAAAGTAGAGTGAGGCTCTACTTTTAGAGCCTTACTATAGACTGGGAGCCTCACTCTACTCTCTACTCACTTGAGTTAGCCTGGCCCTCCAAAATCACCCCCAAATAGAGCTCCATGGATTCAGGACCTTGCCCCTCCACATCCCACATAGGACCACAGTCAACAAAGTCCAACAGACCTGCAAAGCTTGACCTGATCATCAGCGCCCATCAGAGCTACTCTGTTACCTGGCACACAGGGAAATTCGGTGCAGTGAAAAGGCCTGATCTTGGACTTTGTTTGATCTACTGATGTTTTTCCAGTAATTATTGATTGACTGCCATGTACCAGAACCTGTGCCAAGCACTGGAGATAATGAGACACAGAGTAAACAGGGCACAGCTCAGAACTCCAGAGGTGGGGAGAAATTAAGACAAATCATGCAGATAGCACAACATGTGATAAGTGCTAGCCTGCAGGTCAGTACGGGCCCCAGAAGCAAAGCAGACAATAGCTCACCAAGTTGTCAGGCCCAGAGGGCTTCCCCAAGGAGGTCACCTCTGAGTCAAGACTTGCAGGGCCAGTCACAATTAACCAGGAAGGGTGGAGACTATGGGGACAGCAGCATTCAGTTAGACAGTAAAAACATACTGAGTATGTTTGGCTCCATGTGCCAAAACTAGAGATAAAACAGTGGATGGAAAAAAAAAAAATAGTGGATGAAACAGAAACGTTCACTACTCTTATGGGGCTCATGCACTTTGAGGGAAATTTAAAAAGTAAACAAATAAGAAAGAACATATCAGGGAAAGATAAGTGAACCCAAGACAAGATGAAGTAAAAGGGTAGAGGACAGGTAGGGCACCCATATTTGAGAGGGGGTCAATGACAGCCCCTCTGAGGAGGTGACATATGAGCTAAGAGCTATATGATAAGACCATGCCAGCCATTCTGAGATCTAGGGAAAGAGCTGAGGAAACAGAAGAAAGTCTTCTGTTCTGGGGATTCACAGAACAGAAAGAAAGTCAATGCAGCCAGGGTATCAAGAGCACGAGAGAGTTTTAGAAGATGAGGTCAGAAAGGAGGGAAGGGGCCAGCTCATGTAGTGTGGCTGGCAGGACATGGCAAAGGGCTTTCATTTAATTCTGAGTGACCTGGGGGAGCTAAAGCAACAAACTGGATGTAATTTGTTAAAAGTGCACTCTGGTGGGGTAGCTGGGTGGCTCAGATGGTTAAGCAGTGTTTGCCTTCAGCTTAGGTCATGATCTCAGGGTTCTGGGATCCAGCCCCTGAGCAGGGAGCCTGCTTCTCCCTCTCCGTCTGCCCCTAACCCCAGCTTGTGCTGTCTCTCACTCTGTTGTCTCCCTCTCAAATAAATAAATAAATAAATCTTGAAAAACAATGCACACTGGCAAATTTGAAGACCCAGAGAGAGAGAGAACATACCTTGTTTGGAAAGCTGCAAGTGGTTCGGTGGGGCTGGGGAGCAGAGTGCACGGCAGGGAAAGTCACAGTGTGATGGTAATGTACTTTTTATATGGGATGAAGACTGGACCCTGACCCGAGGCGCAGACTAAGTCAGGACCAGAGCCCCAGGAAAACTGCTTAGTCCCAGTATCAGCCACAGCCTGACTCCCAATACAGATTACAGAATGAGCCTTAAACCCCCAATCACACACTAAGCTTCAACCATACTAACGACCTGGGGCTGTCCTGTTAACACGCAAACCCTAATCTAACTCTAACCCAACCGCATCCCAGTCTTTTTTCTGTCCCTTCACCTTCATTTAGAGCAGCTCCTGCCAAGCCCTAGGTGGGCACCCCAGGAAACTAATCACTAAAAACTGCTTAAAAACTACTCAGAGGCAGCATCTACCACTGTCCAATCTTCCCTTCATCCCACATAGAAACTGCTAACACTGTCCTTTGAGTCAGGAGCTTCCTTCATGCTCCCTGGCTCCACCCCTGTACTTCTGGTTCATCACAGCCTGGTTTCTCCTTCCTTAGACTTGGCAGGTCTAATGGGAATTCCCTACCTATAAGAAACCCACACACCTGTGCATACCCCCAGTCTCCTGCACTCACCTCAATGACCTGCAAGGAACGTGTGTCTTTTTCTCCAATCCTCTTCCCAAAGAAGTCTGACAAACTGCGCTAAAGTTCAGCACTCTCTGTCTCCACCCCCCTCCTTTGGGCCTCCCTGATCAGGGTTATTTATTCTCTGCCTTACCTCCTCCCTCCTTCTGCTTCCCCGTCCTGGGGGGCGGAAGTGTTGCCTGGAGGGACAGTCTATCAGCAGGTACCCCTTAGTAGCCAAATGTGCATCTGGTGTCCTTCTGGCTTCTGTGTCCTGGGAAAGTGTACCTCGGGTATAGGGAAGGAGGGGCAGTGGGTAGAGAGGGTCTCTAGAGTCCTCCCCAGATGGGCCTTGTGCCAGCCAGGATCTTGGCCAGTTCCCAGTGTAAAGTTAGACAGGGGGATGAGTAAGGAAAGGCTAGAAGAAACTCATTTGTGTGGCCATGGACTTTGTGAGGGGCTTTTTCCCAAGTTTCTTTCCAGGCCCAGTAAACTCAGCCAGAGGAAAAATAGAATAAGCTTTCAGTGAGGTCCCACAATTAAGTACCAGCCCCTCTTCTTCCTGGAGCTTTCTCTATCCTCTGCCTTCTTCCTGTTGGTGGCCCCTGTTTGGGTCCTTACTGAGTCTAGATCCCAGTGGACCCATCTGCCTTTCCCCAAAGCTCTACTGCTACATTTTCTTTGTCTCCCAGGCTCTGGGCCCTGTGTCTAGCTAAATCATAACATGGATCCCTGGGGACCATGCTATTTTCCACTCCCTGGCCTTCAGTTTCTGAACTTCTGGAAGAGGAAGGAGGATGTGGTTTCCTTAACCCACCCCTACCTCTCAAATCAAACATATAAAGGCCAGTGTCATCTAGTTTCTCTCTTAAGGGCAAAAATAGTGAGAGACCATTTTAGAGAGCTAGAAAACAATTTTAATGTAAAACTGAATACCTTGCATATTTAAATGTTTTTTAAAGTATATAAATAAAGCAAAGTGAATTTTAGTTGGCTTCTCTTTATTGTCTACTTATCAGTTTTATAACTCTTAAGTTTTCAATTTACAACCCAGAGCATGCTAACACAAATTATGCAAAATAGACCATGTCAAATTGGGCCATTCCGTCTCAAACCACATCAAAACTAGTAATGACAAGAGCTCCAGCTTCCTGCAGAATCTGTAGGCCATGAGTGCTGCATTCACGGCCATCACCCTCATGCCATCTCTGCTTTTTCCCTAAACCTCCCAAACTTAGGTTGTATGAAGACTTCAAACTATATACATCCAAGGGACTTCTACTTCTGGCCAAAATGGAGTAGCAAGAAGGAACATGCCCCTGAAGGAACCAAGAAATGGACAATGTACATAAACAATGGTCAGCAAGACTGTGGGCATCAGGCAATGAAGTACAGTGAGCCCTGAGATACAGGAAACAAATAAGGTAAAACCCTGTGGATTCCCCAACTTCCTGCCCTAAGAAAGTTTCCATGTTGCACTGCAGGACAGAAGAATCCAGGCAGAGTCCAGAGGATACCCTAAGTTAAGGGCATGGAGGTGAAGAGTTCAGGAAGATCAAACCAGCTAGATTTGAGGAAAGAATATCAAAGATGAGAGATCTACACACAGAGAGAACTCCAGAGATGTAGAGGGTCCTCCTTCAGCTGAGGTCTTCATCAACATATGCATGTGAGCAAGCTACCTAAAGGTGGGGAAAGAGCCAATTAAAAAGATGAAAGGTAACACTACGCAGTGTTCACACAGGACCAAGGACAATGACTATTTCCACTAGCCAGACTAACTTTAAGACTCACAGGATGCTAAATAGAGAATGCAGAAGGATCTTGCCTCAGTAGTGGGAAGTAATGAGCCTTAGACTGAGTGCTGCTCTAGTCCCACCTAACAAATCTTAAAAGCAAGACCCAAATGACCTAACTATGTACAAGTAACTTGACTGATTCCCTGAACAAAGCAGAAGAATACCTATAGGGATACAAATGCAGAACCAAGGTAAAGTCTGCACAGTCTCACAGGTGATTTGCCAGACATGCAAAAAAGAAAAATGACCAATAATGAAGAGAATAATTAAAACTGATCTAGAATTGAAACGGATATTAGAACTATAAGATAAAGATATTAAGATGATAATTATAATGGTAGTAAAAAGATTAAAAAGTTAAGTAGAGACATGAAAGATATTTTTTAAAATTGAAATCAGGGGTGCCTGGTTGGTTCAGTAGGTTAAGTGTCTGCCTTCTGCTCAGGTCAAGATCCTGGAATCTAGCCCTGTGTTCAGCTCCCTGCTCAGTGGGGAGTCTGTTTCTTCCTCTCCCTCTGCCTCTCCCTCCTCTCGTCCCTGTTTTCATGCTCTCTCTCTAATAAATAAATAAAGTCTTTAGAAAAAATAAAATTGAAGTTAAACTTCTAGGATAAAAATTGCAATGTATGAGACGTAAAACACTGGATAGAGATACGTTGTGGAAGAAATGATTAGTAAACTTGAAGACACAGAATTAGAAACTATTCAAAAGGCAACACAGAGATAAAAAGCAATATTTAAAAAACAAACACAGGGGCAAGATGGAGGAGAAGTAGGAGACCCTGTGTCAAAATGTCTCCTGAAGTGAGCTTAACTATCTACCAGGACAATCTGAACACCCATGAAATCAGCCTGAGATGTAAGACTACACACTTCTGGATCTCTACGGGGGCAGAAGAGCATCAGCAGAGAGGTAAAGCAGGGCAGGAGTGCTCAGACTGATTTCAGAGGAGAAAGAGTAGGAGGAGGGAGCCAACAGAAGTGACCCATTAGAAAGTAAACCCCAAAGTGCCCTGTGCTCAGGGACCAGCATCAACTTGCAGTCTGGTTAAAAGCACTCAAAAGCAAAGGGTCTTCACTGTTGGCAGGGATATAAAACTACGACACCCTGCCAGGGATAGAAAGCGCTCCCTGGCACTACGCGGGAGGGAACCTGGCAGCGCGGAGTATCTTTAAAACTGCCACTTTTTTTTTTCTGCCACTTTTTATTCCACCACTTGGGCCAGACACGCGCAACCTGCAGAGGAGGCAACTCTGCAGACTTCCCTGCAACCTGCAGGGCCGCAGGACCTCAGTCCTGCCTATGTGGAGGTGCACTACAGAGACTCTTTGGGCAGAGACAAGGTCTCTCAATATGAAATCAGTTGCAGTTTCCCTGGCATGGAGCAAAACAAGAAGCCAGGGGCCTTGCCCGATTCTGACTAGGGGCTATGGGTGCGCCCGGTTGTGAGAAATGGCAAGACAAAAGGGAAAATACAGAGAGAGTCTGTGAGTCCCGCACCATTCAGAGGGCTGCTAACTGAGGCCTCTCTCTGAGACGGAGGTCTGGGCACAGACATCTTGAAAAGCTGCAAGAAGCCGCAAAAGAACAAATCCTCCAGAGAAGAAAACCCTGAAAACCTGGTTGCCATGGAGCCCAGCCCCTAGGAAGGGGGCGGAGAGACTCAGCCCAGGTAGAAGGGACTGAAACACAGTGTGGTAGGCCCCGTCCCCAGAAGTCAAGCCAGAAGAACAAACTGTAAAACCCCAACATCAGGGGAAAGGCAATATATTAAGCTCCTGGTACTACCCCCAAAAGCTGTACGCTTTATAGATACAGCTTTTCACTTTATTTTCTTTTTAACTTTTTTCTATTTTTACTTTTAAGGTTTTCACTTTATTTTAAAATTCATTCTCATGGTTTTTGCTCTATTATTTTTTAACCCACTTCTTATTACAATGTGATACTTAATACAACACTCCATAATAACTTTTTACCTTGAACTGTTTTCAAACACATACCTGTGTTTTGTTGTTGTTGTTGTTGTTGTTGCTTCTTCTGTTTGATTGCTTTTGTTTTTTTCCTTTTTTCTCTCTTTTCCTTTATTCTTTTTTCTTTTAAATATACATATGGTAGGTATGGTACAGAAGGTAATCCTTCATTCCTTTACTCCTATTCAATACTACCCCTACATACAGACCAGTTTTAATCTCCTATATCTTTAGAAAGTGGACTCTTTTAACAATAATAACAAGACACACCCAGGAGGATCTGAAATACTTTCCTTGCCCACAACAAGGATTAGCACTCACCTTCCCATCCTAGTCTTCTGTCAGTGTTTCTCTGTAATTGTTTTCACCTTTGTAATATATAAATACTGATCTTGGGGGTCATTTGGGTTGGGTTTAGCTTTTTGATCTCTTCAACTTTCTTTTACTTTTGGTGGTCTTTTTCTTTACTCCGTTGTAGTTTTGTACTATATATATCCTACCACTGGGGCCTATTCTGGCCGTGTTTTTTCTTGCTTCTTTTTTCTTTTCCTCTCTCTTTTTCTTTCTTCTTCCTTTTCATGGTGACTTCTGATTGCTCCAAAAACTTCCAACGAACAACTCACCTGGATAGTGATTGATAATTTCAGCTATACATCCCCTCAACTACCCCTCACCAAAATGACTTGAAGGAGAAAGAACCAGCAGAAGAAAAACTCAGAGACTGTAACCCCTGTCACAGAATTACTGGAAATGAACATAAACAATATGACAGAAATGGAATTCAGGGTAGCAATCATCCAAGCAATGGCTAAGTTGGAAAAGAACATTAGTGACAAGATAGAAGCTCTAAGGACAGAAGTGAAAGCTGAACTAGCAGAGGTCAAAAAGGCCTTTAATGAGATGCAATCTAATTTAAATACATTTAAATTATCTGTTAGCCAGGGTAGGTGAAGCTGAAGATCATATTAGTGATTTAGAAGACAGACAGACTAAGAAGGAAGAACAAGAAAAGTCTTGGAACAAACAGATAAAATCAGATCAAATAGAATTAGGGAAATTAATGATGCCATGAAACACTCCAATATCAGAATTATTGGAATCCCCGAGGGAGTTGAGAGAGAAGCCTAGAAGATATAGTTGGACAAATCATGGATGAAAATTTCCCTAATCTGGGGAATGAAACAAGTGCTCATGCCCTAGAGACAGGGAGGACACCCCCCCCCAAGATCTACGAAAAACCTCCAGGCACATAATTGTGAAATTCATGAATCATGAGTTCAAAGAATATGTCTTAAGGGCACCTAGGGGGAAGCAATCCCTTACATACAGAGGGAGGACCATCAGAATAACATCAGACCTATCCACAGAAACCTGGCAAGCCAGAAAGGGCTGCCAAGACATATCTAGGAAATTAAATTTAAAAAATATGCAACCAAGGATAATGTACCCAGCAAGGTTGACTTTCAAAATGGGAAGAGAGATAAAGAGCTTCCAGGACTGCCAAGGTCTAAAAGATTATGTGACCACCAACCAGCACTACAAGAAATATTGATGGGGGTTCTATAAAAGAGAAACAAACCCAAGAGTGACACAGAAATTTACAGAGGAAATATATAAAAACATGAACTTCACAGGCAACATGATGTCAATAAAAATGTATCCATCAACATGTGATGGATCTATCCATCAACAATGTGAATGGCCTAAATGCTCCAATAAAGGCACAGGGTTGCAGACTGGATAGAATGACAGGACCCATCCATATGCTGTTTACAAGAGACACATTTTGAATCTAATGACACTTCCAGACTGAAAGTGAGGGAATGGAGGACCATCCTTCATGCCAATAGACCTCAAAAGAAAGCTGGGGAAGCAATTCTCATATCAGACAAATTAGATTTTAATCTAAAGACTGTAGTCAGAGACACAGAAGGACACTACATTATTCTCAAAAGGTCTATACACAAAGAAGATCTAACAATTGTAAATATTTATGCCCCCAACATGGGAGCAGCCAACTATATAAGCCAACTGTTAAGCAAAATAAAGAATCATATTGATATGAATACATTAATTGTAGAAGATCTTAACAATCCATTCTCAGCAATGGACATATCATCTAAATAGAAAATCAACAAAGAAACAGGAGCCTTAAATGACACATTGGACCAGATGGATCTCATAAATATATTCAGAACATTCCACCCTAAAACAGCAGAATACTCATTCTTCTCAAGTGCACATAGAACTTTCTCCAGAATAGACCACATACAGGGTCACAAATCAGAGCTCAATGGATACCAGAAGATTGAAATTATTCCTGAATATTCTCTGACCACAATGCCTTGAAACTGGAAACTCAACCATCATAAAAAGTTCAGAAGAAAATCAAACACTTGGAAGCTAAAGACAATGCTGCTCAAGAATCTCTGGATCAACCAGGAAATCAAAGAAGAACTGAAACACTTCACGGAAACCAATGAGAATGAAGATACATCAATCCAAAACCTATGGGATACAGCAAAAGCAGTCCTAAGGGGGAAATGCATAGCCATCCAAGCCTCACTCAAAAAAATTGAAAAATTCCAAATATACCAACTCTCATTACTCCTTAAAGAACTGGAAAATCAATAACAAATTAAGCCAGGCCCACACACTAGATGGGAAATAATTAAGATTAGAACAGATATCAACAAATTAGAAACTAGAGATATAGTAGAACACATCAACAAAACTAGAAGCTGGTTCTTTGAAAAATTAATAAGATAGCTAAACCATTGGCCAAACTAATCCAAAATAAAAGGCAGAGACCCAAATTAATAAAATTATGAATGAAAGGGGAGAGATCATGACTAACACCAAGGAAATAGAAACAATCATCAGAAATTACTATCAACAGTTTATGCTAATAAGTTTAACAATCTAGAAGACATGGATGCATTCCTGGAAAACTATAAACTTCTAATACTGAAACAGGAAGAAATTGACAATCAGAATAGGCCAATATCTAGTAATAATATTGAAGTAGTGATCAAAAACCTCCCAAAAAACAAGAGCCCAGGACCTGATGGATTCCCTGGGGAATTCTACCAAACATCCAAAGAAGAAATAACACCTACTCTCCTGAAGCTGATTAAAATAGAGCTACCCTATGACCGTGCAATTGCACTACTGGGTATTTACCCAGAAGATACAGATGTAGTGAAAAGAAGGGCCATATGTACCCCAATGTTCATTGCAGCAATGGCCACAATCACCAAACTGTGGGAAGAAACAAGGTGCCCTTCAACAGATGAATGGATAAAGAAGATGTGGTGCATATATACAATGGAATACTACGAGTATCAGAAAGGATGACTATTCAACTTGTGGAGCAACATGGACTGGATTGGAAGAGATTATGCTGAGTGGAATAAGCCAAGTAGAGAAAGTCAAGTATCACATGGTTTCACTTACTTGTGGTGCATAAGGGGTAATATAGAGGACAGTAGAAGAAGGAAAGGAAGTGGGAAGTAGGGTAATTCAGGGAGAGAAACGAAACATGAGAGACTTTGGACACAGAAACAAACTCAGGGTCTTGGAGGGGAAGAGGTGGGTGGATGGGAGAGCCTGGTGGCGGGTACTGAGGGCACGTATTGCATGGGGCACTGGGTGTGTGGCATAAATGATGAATCTTGTAACACTGAAAAAATAAAATAAATTTAAAGTCAGAAAAAAAGGATAAGAAAATAGAAACAGAAGGAAAACTTCCAGACTCTTTCTATAAAGCCAGCATTACTCTAATCCCCAAAACAGACAAAGACCCCATCATAAAGGAGAACTTCAGACCAATATCTCTGATGAATATGGATACCAAGACTCTTAACAAGATCCTTGCTAATAAGGATGCAATGATACATTAAAACGATTATCCACCATGACCAGGTGGGATTTATCCCAGGGATGCAAGGGTGGTTCAACACTTGCAAATCAATCCACGTGATAGAACAAATCAATAAGAAAAGAGAAAAGAACCATATGGTACTCTCAATTGATGCAGAAAAAATATTTGACAAAATACAACATCCGTTCCTGATTAAAACTCTTCAAGGTATAGGGATAGAGGGAACATTTCTCAACTGTATAAAATCTATCTACAAAAAGCCCAAAGCAAATATCACTCTCAATGGGGAAAAACTGACACCCTTCCCTCTGAGGTCAGGAACAAGACACTCTCACCACTATTGTTCAACATAGTGTTAGAAGTCCTGGCAACAGCAATCAGACAACAGAAAGAAATAAAAGGTACTCAAATTGGCAAAGAAGAAGTCAAACTCTCTCTCTTTGCAGATGACATGATACTCTATGTGGAAAACCCAAAAGACTCTACCCACAAACTACTAGAATTCATACAACAATTCAATAATGTGGCAGGATACAAAATCCACACACAGAAATCAGTTGCGTTCTTATACACTAACAATGAAAATATAGAAAGGGAAATCAGAGAATCGATTCCATTTACTATAGAACCAAAAGCCATAAGCTACCCAGAAATAAACCTAACCAAAGAAGTTAAGGATCTGTACTTGAGGAACTGCAGAACACTCATGAAAGAAACTGAAGAAGACACAAAAAGATGGAAGAGTATTCCATGCTCATGGATCAGCAGAAGAATAAACATTGTTAAAATGTCTATGCTACCCAGAGCAATCTATACTTTCAATGCCATCCCAATCAAAATTCCACTAACATTTTTCAAAGCATTGGAACAAACAATCCTAAAATTTATATGGAACCAAAATAGACCCCAGATTGCTAAGGAATTGTTGAAGAAGAAAAACAAAGCTGGGGGCATCATGTCACTTCATTTTAGGCTTTATTACAAAGCTGTGATCACCAAGATAGCATGGTACTGGCACAAAAACAGACAAATAGACCAATGGAACAGAGTAGAGAGTCCACATATGGACCCACAAATCTATGGGAAAATCATGTTTGACAATGCAGGAAAAATTATCTAGTGAAGAAAAGACAGTCTCTTCAATAAATGGTGCTAGGAAAATTGGACAACTACATATAGAAGAATGAAACTAGACCATTCTCTTATGCCACACACAAAGGCAAACCCAAAATGGATGAAAGACCTCAACGTGAGGCAGGAATCCATCAAAATCTTGGAGGAGAACATAGGCAGTAACCTCTTTGACAACAGCCACAGCAACTTCTTTCAAGAGATGTCTCCAAAGGCAAAGGAAACAAAAGTGAAAATGAACTTTTGGGACTTCATCAAAATAAAAAGCTTCTGCACAGCAAAGGAAACAATCAACAAAACAAAGAGGCAACCCATGGAATGGGGGAGGATATTTGCAAATGACACTACAAAGGGCTGATATTCAAGATCTATAAAGAACTCCCTCTTCAAACTCAACATCCAAAAAGAAGATGATCACATCAGAATGGGCAGGGAACATGAAGAGGCACTTCTCCATAGAAGACATACAAATGGCTAACAGACACATGAAAAAATGTTCATCATCACTAGCTATCAGGGAAACTCAAATCAAAACCACACTTAGATGGCCAGTCAGAATGGCCAAAATTAACAAGACAGGAAACAACAAGTGTTGGAAAGGCTGCAGAGAAAGGGGAGCCCTCTTACACTATTGGTGGGAATGCAAGTTGATGCAGCCGCTTTGGAAAACTGTGGAGATTCCTTTAAAAATTAAAAATAGAGCTACCCTACGACCCTGCAATTGCTCTACTGGGTATTTACCCCAAAGATACAGATGTAGTGAAAAGAAGGGCCATATGTACCCCAATGTTCATTGCAGCAATGGCCACAATCACCAAACTATGGAAAGAACCAAGGTGCCCTTCAACAGATGAATTGATAAAGAAGATATGGTACATATATACAATGAAATACTATGCCTCCATCAGAAAGGATGAATATCCAACTTTTGTAGCAACATGGACCAGATTGGAGGAGATTATGTTGAGTGAAATGAGCCAAGCAGAGAAAGTCATGTATCATATGGTTTCACTTACTTGTGGTGCATAAAAAGTAATATAGCAGACAGTAGAAGAAGGAAAGGAAATGGGAAGCAGGGTAACTCGGGGAGGGAAACGAAACATAAGAGACTTTGGACACAGAAACAAACTCAGGGTCTTGGAGGGGAAGAGGTGGGTGGATGGGAGAGCCTGGTGGTGGATACTGAGGACATGTATTGCATGGACCACTGGGTGTGGGGCATAAACAATGAATCTTGTAACACTGAAAAAATAATATAATAAAAAATACTTCTCCTGGCTCTCAATAAGCCCTTACACCAGTTGTTATTCCAGCTGAATTCATCTTTGTGTTCTTCCTAGTCCTTCCCCAAACCTGCCTTAGAATTTTTTATGTATGAACTTTGTTCAAGTTTTGTTCATGTTTGGATATTCTTTTCCATCTACCCAAATGCTACTGATCATCCTTAAACAAAATCTCTCCAACTCCACTGAGTCTTTCCTTAACCCAGCAGGAAGGAGCCCATGGGTAGGTATGGCTGTCTGCACTCTGATTCTTGGGACAGATAATACATTGATGGTGCTCATTATGTTATTTTTAAAGATAAAATAAATAAGAGGGTCGTGCCTGGAGCAGTGTTGACAATATGTTGCAAACCAAGAGTCATGATTAATTTCCATCTGGTATGGCCGTAGTAAACAAAACAAAACAAACTCTCATTATTTACAGACTTTATCTTTTTCTCCCCAATTAGACATTGAAATCTTAGAACCAAGGTCTTTGTGTCTTATTTTTGATCTCCTGCTGTACCCTGCTTGAAGATAAGCTTGGGTTGGAAGTCAAGAAACTTGGAAATTTGGATCACTATATCATGGTTATGTTTCTAGCACTGAGAGCTTGAAGGATGAACTTGTGTGACACTTAAACAAGCATTTTAAAGTGTGTTATGGTTTAAAAAAAGTGTGTGCTGTGAAAGAACAACCCATAAACTGGACTTCATCAATTAAGAATGTTTGATTTTTTTAAAGACCATTAAGAGAAGCAAAAGACAAGTCACAGACTGGGGGAAATGTATAAGTATGTATCTGATAAAGGACCTATATGCAACATATATTTTTAAAACTCCAAACTCAATAAAAAAACAGCCCAACAGAAAAGTGGTGAAGATTCACAGATGGCAAATAGGTGCATGAAAAGATGTGAAACATCACTATTTATGAGGGTCATATTGAAAGCACAATGAGATACTATTACAAGCCTACTAAAATGGTTAAAATAAAAAAATATATAGGCTATATCAAATGTAGGCTAAGATGCCAAAAAATTTTAACTCTCATACACTATCAGTGGAAATGTAAAATGGTCCAACCACTTTGGAAAATGGTACAACCGCAGTGGTAATAATCTGCCAGGTAAAAAGTTAAACATATACTTCCAGTATGGTCCAGCCATTTCACTGCTAAGTATTTACAAAGGAGGAAAAAAAACCGCAATGCATCCAAACAAAGACTTACATGTTCATAGCAGCTTTATTTGTAACAGTCAGTTCTGGAAACATCATAAATGTCCATCAACAAATAAATGGATAAATAAATTATGACATAATTACACAATAGAACGCTACCAGCAATAAAAATAATTAAATTACTTATATATGCTGCAGCATGGATGAATCTCAAAATAAATGTGCTGAGTAAAATAAGCCAGACAAGAAAAGGAGTACATAGTGTTTAATTCTATTTATATAAAATTCTAGGAAATGCAAACTAATGTAGCATAAAGCACTTCATTGGTTGTCTGGGGACTGGAGCAGGGGTGACCAGGAGAGATGGGAGTGAGGAATTTTAAAAGGGTACAAGGAAACTTTGGGGGAATGAGGAATATGTTCATATCTTGATTGTGGTGTGGTTTTATGGATGTGTGCATATAAAAACTTACCAAACTGTGTACTTTAAATGTGTGCCATTTGTTGTATATCAATTATACATCAGTAAATTATTAAAGGTTAAACTAAATACACCCAAGGGCTGGAGGCAGAAAATACCTAAGTCCCCATACCACAGGTCTTAAGTGGCTGAAATGTCTAAGGTCAGATGCTGTGGCAGCCATGGAGGTGTGATGTTGAAATCTCCTTCACAAGAGCCTGTTGCCAGGACCACAGCTGACTTCTCAGGCTCCACCTCCATGTCCACAGCAAGGCCATACCTGTCCAGGCTCCTGACCCATTCCTGCCAATGTAGGAGCCTCCTGACAAGAAACCTTTGCTTGGGGTTCCTCCTCTGCCCTGGCCAAAACTTTCTCAGAAGCACACATCTGTATTGACACATTCCAGATATCTGTAAACAAACAGCCCAGTGGGTTGGATGCTCCAATCACCAGGACATTCACAGATCATAATTCTCTCAGCTTTGGCAGGGATTGAAAGCACTAGGGAGGTTATTCTGCTCACCCACCACCCCGTGAGAACATATGGAGGATCCGTGAACGGATCTCCTTGGTCTTGGCTCCATAGACAACAGGGTTGACCACAGGTGGTAAAAGTAGATAGACATTAGCCATAATCACATGGAGCAGGGAAGTAGGACCCCCCAGTCTGTGTACCACTGAGAGCCCAATGAGGGGTACATAGAAGACCAGGACAGCACACAGATGGGAGACACAGGTGTTGAAAGCCTTGAGTGCTGCCCCCCGTGAAGACAACTCCAACACAGTCTTTAAAATGAGAATGTAGGAGAGACCGATGAAAAGGGAGTCCACACCCATCACTGAGAGGATAATGAAGAGTCCATATACTACATTGACCATGGTGTCAGTACAGGACAACTTCATGATATCTTGGTGCAAACAGAAGGAGTGTGTGACAGTATATGTTTGGCAGTATGACAACCGCTTCAGGATGAAGGGCAGTGGGAAGAAGAAAACAAATCCCCTGGTCAGGGCAGCTAGTCCAATCTTGGCCACAGTAGGCCCTGTGAGCACAGAAGCATGCCGTAGTGGATGGCAGATGGCCACAAAGCGGTCAAAAGCCATGGCCAGCAGGACAGCTGACTCCATGGCTGACAGGGCATGGATGAGGAACATCTGGGCCAGACAAATGTTGAATCCTATTTCCTGGATGCCCGTCAAGAAGAGGTTGGCCATCTTGGGCATGGTGACAGAAGACAGGACTAGGTCAATGGTGGAAAGCATAGCCAGGAAGAGGTACATGGGCTCATGCAGGCGCCTTTCCACACGGATGATGAGGACAATGGCCAGGTTGCCCAAGGTGGCCAAGGCATACATAAAACATAGTGGAAAAGCCAGCCAAAAGTGTATATTAGGCCCCAGGCCAGGGATGCCCACCAGCAGGAAATATGCTGGGTGTACCAGAGTTCCATTTAGAGTGGCCATGACAGGAACCAAGTGCTGAGGCTTCTGCATGCCAAGACCAGGGTCTATGAAGGGGAAAAGGAGAAACACCATTCAGTCATGGCTCAGAGGAGACAAGGGAGTTCCAAGGAAAGGGCACTGGAGTCGTGATGACATTAGCCAACGGAAGATTAAGTACTTGTAATTCTGAACTCCAGCCTCACTGTGCTCTGAATCTCCTTATACACACTACCTGGAGGTCCCATCAACCTCAGTGTGTGACAACCCACTCAGAAAACATGCAACAGCTCTTCTTTTCCAGAGCTAAAGCTGCGGACCAGGGCACTGCCCTTCATCACTTCTCCAACACAGTGGACCTGCCCAGAACATTCCACACTGATCCCAGCTCTGCCAGTGCTTGTGGGGTTAAAGTTCATTTGGGTCCAAAGTGTAAGGCTCAGTCTGTGATTGCCTTTAAGATCCATGCTAATCTGATTTAGGGCCATAAGCAGAGGTTCTGTCTGGTACAGGGTTTCAAGAGACAGGTTTGTGTTTAAGACTCAGGAGCATTTCCCAAACTTACCTGATAGATTCATCTGAAGTAGTTATTGAAAACACCATTCCCAAGGTCTGACTCCAGGCCCAAAGAATCAGAATTTCCAGGGCTGGGGGGGTCCAGGAGTCTGATTAAAAACAGTAATTCCCTCCTCCCCAGGTGATTTTTGTTTTTAATCAGGGAAATTCATGAAAAGCAGTTCTAGTGTTCTGGGAGGTGGGGAGATGAGGGTAAGGAAAGATTATCATTTCTAGCCCCCAACAAAGAATAGAACTGAATTTTTCATCAGGATCTCTGGAGAGCTGCATGAAAGTCAGTCCCAGATTGTACTTGGTTGGTGTGTGACATGGAAAGGAGATACAGCTGAAACACGGAAAGAAAAGCAGTCCCTGCTGAGGCTGGTGTTTCATGGTATCCCCAGGCATGGCCCTCTTCCACCACTACTCTCCCTGGTGATCACATAACCACCAGACTCAACTTCCTTTGGCTCACATGAGCTCCAACCCTACAAGCTACTGCCTCTTCGTATTTCTACTTGGATAGCCTATGGACCTCACACTTATCTTGCCCCAAAAGGAACCCCTTCTGAATGGTACCGCACACTCTCACCCAAGTCATCCAGGTCAGGACAGTTAGTCCCATCTTGATTTCTCTGCTCTTTTTACCTCCACATATGATTTTACTTTTCCAACTAATTATTATGACCTTTCCTCCCATTTAAAACACCCTCTCTTCCTCCCAATCCCATTATAGCATCCACTTTGCTCCGATTATGAAAAGAGCTTCCTAAGTCCCTCCTCGCCTTCAAACCCAGATATTTCAGTGCACCTTCTGCATCATTGCTATCTAAACAACACAATGGGACATGTTAGGCTCCTGTCTAGCAAGTTACTGGTGACTCCCATAGCACTCGAACATAAAACCACATGGTCTACTTTCAAGGTCCTTCACAGGATGGCTCAGACTTAACTTTATAGCCTACCTTCTCAGTTTTCTTTTTCATTATGGATAACCCATCACCACTACCACCACCACACATCTGTTTGTCCCCCACACATAATTTCCCTGAATAAATTCATTCCCCTTGCCTTGTTCCTTAGGTGAAGGGTAGGAGGCTGGAAATGCAGAGTCCTTTCTGGTTCAAGGGATAGACATAGTTTGGAATGGGCCTCACAATGTTTGAAGAAACTCCTCTTTGGCTGATTGCCAAACAAAGTCTGGTGTTCCAGGTGCTGTAATCTGGGAAGTGCGCTCGCATACAGACTTCTCCAAGTAACCAAGAGAGAAGAGCAGATGTCAGATTTCCTCCTGCAATGCTTCCTGGCTGGACCTCTGGCCAAGAGTCCCTGCTGAGCCCAGGGGAGCCTCCCAGGGCTGAGCCTGGCTCACTCAAAAGCCCCAAAGCCCAAAGTCGCGCGAGTTTATAGCTTCTTCCAGACCCTAGGGAGTGGGAAGGATGCTGAAAAGTAAATTAGCCCAGGCTCCCTGGGAGCCAAGCTCCACTCAGGCCCCCAAGGAAAGCTGAGCCCTGACTCCTACCCCGTGGCTGTTCTGTTCCTATTCTAAGGCTCAGAAGACTAGAGGGAAGGCGAGTGCCATCAGGTGGAGACAAGAGGGATGACCTGAGCTGGAAGAAATGAGCAGCTGAACGGAGGTGAGGGCATGTACTAGAAAGTGCACAGCAGGGACAGGGGCTCACACTCCCAAACGCGCTCTCCAAGGGGATTCAGACTGCTCAGTTAACAGTCCGCTGCTTCTTGATGCTGCCCCCTTGTGGTCATATTGGAACGTTGCAGCCTCAGGTGACGGGGCTATAGGTCTGAGGATGACTCTTCCAAGGACTAAGGACCTACCTTAGTGGTCTTGAATTTGAACACCTCCCATTGCAGTACACTGCCCCTTAGCTCTCCTTCCCTCTCAAGCCAACCCTTTCTTCCTTGAGCCATTAATCATAGCTCACCTGTCACACCAGAAATGGGACAGTTTACAGAGGTTGAGGCTCTGTCCCAAAACAGACATGTCCAAATTGGAGTGCAACCACTTGCTCATAGTATGACCACCCTTAGACTCAGTCTGATGTGAAAAATAAAATGAGATATTATCAATTTTTCAGTGACTGTTTATGTTCATTATTACTCAAAACAACTGGAAGAACCAAAGAAATAGGAATTGAGATATTGCTACAACAGCCAGAGGAAGAAAATACACTGGGAAGGAAGAGGGGACAGTACAGAAGGCTTCTGAGAGAACATGCACTATCAGGACTGAAAATAAAATATCACTTATTACCTTGAGAAAGTCCTGTGGGAAAAGAATCTTGAATGCAGCAAGTGAGGAGTAAGTGGGTTGGGAAGAAAGGGAGGAAGTAGATACAGACAAAAAGTTCGCATGTGAAAAGGAGAGAAATGGGAAATATGTCAAACACTGATAGCTCTGAGGAGTTTTTAAATGTGTATTTGAGCTACAAGAGATTGAACACCAGTATATGGAGTTAGTAGGGAAGCTCCCTGCTCTTAACATTCCTGGTGGGAATCTTCAAGGCTATGACCCTTCAGCCTCTATATAGTAACCATGAGAAATCTTACCTGTCCTCACAGTTTCTTTACCAAAACAGGCCTGATTAGTATTCTGAACTGAAGACATGGTAATGTCGATTGGAAATCACCATTTTGGTGTTCCTCAGGCACCTCAAACTCAATGCCTCCAGCTAAGCTCATTATCTCTGATTCCCCAGTCTAAGCCCCCAACCTACATTTTCTGTTGCCTGTCTCAAAATCACTCTTTTACCCAGTGGTAACCATTCCAGTTTAGGTGCTGCTTTTACCAGGAAATCTCTCCTGTAAGAAAATGTTCTGTTGGGGTGCCTGAGTGGCTCAGTCAGTAAAGTCTCTGCCTTTGGCTCAGGTCATGATCCCAGGGTGCCGGAATTGAGCCCCACATTAGGCTCCCTGCTCAGTGGGGAATCTGATTCTCCCTTTCCCACTCCTCGTGCTTATGCACATTGACGTTCTCTCTCTCTTGCTCTCTCTCACACAAATAAAATCTTTAAAAAAAAAAATGTTCTCGGGCACCTGGGTGGCTCAGTGGGTTAAAGCGTCTGCCTTCAGCTCAGGTCATAATCTCAGGGTCCTGGGATTGAGGTCCACATAGGGCTCTCTGCTCAGCAGGGAGCCTGTTTCCTCCGCTCTCTCTGCCTGCCTCTCTGCCTGCTTGTGATCTCTCTGTCCGTCAAATAAATAAGTAAAATCTTTAAAAAAAAAATGTTCTCTCATTTCCAAGGGTATCCAAATTCCATTTGTAGATGAATAATGCCATTGTATTTCATTAGAATATACTGATGGATGTGTCAATACAAACCACAAACATCCACCATGAAAGGAGAGCATGGTATTACCTGAAGATAAAAATGATTTCTTGTGTTAACAACCTGTAATAAGGCAAGAAAAAGAAATGTATGCTATGAGATTTAGAAAAAAAATTAATGACTATTTGGGGATTAATGATTTCATATGTATAAAAATCCAAAAGAATCCATTGATAAGTAATTTAAATTAACAAATATATAAAGGTTGCTGAGTACTGATGATTTGAATTAATAAGTAAATATATAAAGGTTGCTAAATACAAGGTCAATGTACAAAATTCCACTGTATTTCTTTATAAAATGCACATGATTTTTTTAAAACATTTACAGTGGCATTGAAAAATCACATATCTAAGAGTAAATCTAACAAAGGATACAGAGGACCTTCTATACAGAAAACCAGAAGGCATCTTTAAGAGAAACTGAGGAATAAATGGAAGAAAAAAAACTATGTTCTTTTATAGAAAACTCAATAATGTAAAAAATTTATCTCCCCAAAATTTTTCTACAGATTCAATACAATCTTAATAATAACTTAAAAGCTCATTTTGTAGAATTTCATAAGATTAATTAAAAATTTTAGCAAAATATAAATGGCTTAAAATAGCCACAACACTCTTGAAGAACAGAACCAACTTGAGAAAACCTGATATATCAAATATCAAGAGCTATTATAAAGCTATAGTAATTATGAAAGTGTGATACTGGTGCAGGGTACACAATTGGGCCAATGAACAAAAATAAAAGCCCAGAAGCATATCTACTCATTCAAGGCCAGTTGGGGCATTTTTGTTTTTGTTTTTGTTTTTGTTTTTTAAGGTTTATTTATTTATTTGAGAGAGTGCAGGAAAGCGCACAAGCGGGAGGGACAGAGGGAGAAAAAGAGTATCAAACCAACTCTGCACTGAGTGCAGAGCCCAACACAGGGCTCAATTGCAGAAGCGAGATCATGACCTGAGCCAAAGCCGAGAGTCAGACACTTAACCAACTATGCCACCCAGGCACCCCAACGACCAGTTGTTATATGACACTGGTAGTACAACTGAGCAATGAAGAAAAGACATTTTTAAATAAATGATATTGGAACTGCTGAATATCCATATGGAAAAAATGAAATTTGAGCCCTAAACTCACAACACTCACAAGTATCAATCCTTCATAGATTATAATTAGAACTATAAAATGCAAAGCAATTAAACTCCCCAAGGTAATATAAAAGAATATTTTCATGACCTCAGGTATAGATTGATTTCTTAATGCCAGCTAATTCATTCATGGATATTTATTTGTATGTGACAGGCACTCTTCTAATCAATGGAAATCTATCAGTGAGCAGAAGAGATAAATACTTTTGTGGAGCTCCCACACTACCTACTGTGATTTAGCATTCCTTTGTAGATGTATCTGTCTAAATGTATGCCCAATAGTCTCCTTTTCTTAGAGTTCAGAATTTTTCTGAAATTATCTAGGTATGGATCTTTCAATTTTATGAATGAGCGAGCATCTTAAGACTTGGGTCTTTATAGAAATATTTTCCTAGTTATCTCCTTGATTATTGATTTCATTCCATCTCCATCCCTGCCTTTCCTTCATTCTGAAGTGCCTATATTTGCCCTCCATGACTCTTGTCTTTTCTTTCCCAAGTCTATATCTTTGCTGAAAAGTAAAGAACTATGCTTGATCAATTTGAGAGATTTTCCCAAAACACTGTGCAAAAAGACAATGGCTATTCTGTTTCTATTCAGTTTCTGCTCTCACTCTCTCTCTCTTTCTAATTCACACCTCAGAGTTTTAGGGATTCAAGAAAATGCTATCTCTCCCCTCTTGGTTCAAAACAAGCAAACATTCCCCACAAAATTTGCACACTATGCTTTATTGTTATGATTTCTAATAATTTGTTATTGTTTGCACATTGCTTTTCTTCTGTAGTCATCTTCTTGTTTTAAGATAATAGGATCGTCTCAGCTCTCATTAATGTTATGCTATCATCTTTTAAGTTTCTCTCACTTCTTCCCTGTTTTTTTACTGGGCTATTTGGTTTAATTTCTCATATCTGTCTTTTTTTTCAAGCTCTGATATTTTTCCACATTACTAGCTTCATTTTATCTGTTCCTCATTATGAATGATGGTTTGACAAATCACTCTTCTTAGCTGATGTACATTCTCATAATGTTCTGCCTTTTCATTGACTCTAGATTGGGCTTCTTCCTAGGAGGGTTATGAGGAATAGCTCAGGTCAGCTAGCCACCCATACTACAAGACCCATGGAGACATGAAGCAGAGCTCCTTCCACAGGTGCCAAATACCCGAGGCTCTGAAGACAGGGCCTCCCTGCATGGTTTCACGACAGCTTTCCCTCTATCTTACTTTCAACAGATTCACAAGATTCCCAAATTTGAGAATGAATTTTGCTCTCTTTTGTGTGACAGGATTGTATACTCTTGATAAATTTTATCCTCTTAGTTGAATTTTTGGACACATAAAATTAGCAGAAATCAAAGTTAAGTTGCCATCTTCCCAAAACCCTCCTGAATGCAGGGCTGTGGAGCCAAGGAATCACCTTGGAAGGCAGGAAATTTTTCCATTACATCAAATGGTAATAATGGAGTAATTCTAAGCAGGCTAAGAGTGAATTAACCCCAAATTCTGCAGAGATTTAGTGAGGGCATTTTAGGTCTCTAGGATGTCGCTACTATGAATTAGTAAACAGCATACATACAATTCCCCAAACTGTGGTTGTTTTCTTCTTTAAGCTATATCCAGGATTGAGGTAGGGTTAACTTCTAAGTAACTGCATATCTTATTCAAAATCTGTCTCTGGGCATTGCCTATCTATCAAAAATTATTTTTGGTTTCATTTATTAGTTAAACCCTGATCAAAGTTATTGATTTCACAGACCTGGAATGCGGTTCCAAGAATAATAAATGTCATTAATAAGCAGGTAAGAAGCAGTTTCATTTTGAATTGCTGGAGGGCAAGAGGTGTGAATAAAACCATCATAAGTCCTCAGGCCAATAAATAATGAAAGGAAATCTATAACAGGAATGTCACTGCTTTGATAATGAGATTGGCATAGAAACAACACTGGCAGTTGTATGCTCATCTTTGCAGGTAAAATAATGATGGCATGTGTTAATGACAAGATAGAGGGATATATGAACTTTAGAAATGATAACAGACAGAGTAAGAGTGTGTCAGAAATTGAAGGAGAGGATCCTCCATAAGAGTTGTGTTGAACGGGCACCTGGGTGGCTCAGTTGGTTAAGCGACTGCCTTCGGCTCAGGGCATGATCCCAGAGACCTGGGATCAAGTCCCACATCCGGCTCCCTGCTCGGCGGGAAGCCTGCTTCTCCCTCTCTCACTCCCCCTGCTTGTGTTCCTTCTCTGGCTGTGTTTCTCTCTGTCAAATAAATAAAATCTTAAAAAAAAAAAAAAAAGAGTTGTGTTGAAAAAGCAAGTGGGGGAACACTGGGAAACAGTCTGATCCAGTAAATGTGCTGCTTCTACAAGTGAGAGAGAAAATATGGAGTTACTGTTAGAGGTTTTTATTAAAAAAAAGTGCTGAACATGCTTGAACTGACAGGGGGAAAAAAGGAGGAAATGCAATAGTGAAGGAAGTTAGAGTCATGTCTTACTAACCAGGAAGAGGTAACAACATTTACAGAAATTCTGGAAAACATAAAAGCTCAATGAGAAGAAGTAAGAATATAGGAAGACAGGGCCAGACAAGAGTAGGCCACTCTGGTTCCCTGAACACTTAAGCTCTGCAAGAAAACAGCAGTTCTGGTTCAGGAATTGGCTGATTATGATTTTTCTAGCACATGAATGAATATAAACAATAATGGGAAACCACACAAGAAAGCCAGACTCACAGATCTAAGGAAGTCCAACAGCACACTAGCTGCTTTGATGAGAGCTGGACTCCTTGTAATCCAGAAAAAAGCAGTTAATGAGGATTGTGGAAAATATTGGGTCCTACCCTTTGGTTGAAATTTGACTCTGAGTCATAAGGCCATGCATGGGGTTGAACACTGCCCTTAGAAGAAAATCAATGGGAACAATAATGCAATTTACTACCATGGGTGAAAGCATGTGATCCAAATGCTGTCAATCATGTAAACCTGCAAGAAGCCGACTCAGAAGCTAAGAACATAAAAAAGAAAATGCTACATTGAATCATGCTGGTGAAAATCATTAATAGAAGAACCCATCTTCTAGAGAAAGCAGAGGTAGAGATTATAGTGACAGCTTCCTTTTTATGGTTTTCCTTTTTATTTAATCAAAGAGACTGGTGGATAAACACAGCACAGTTACTTCAGATTGTTCTTCACATTGTATACACACAGACTGATGAACATAATGTGAAAGAAACTGCAGCTGGCAATGAAATGCATACAGATTTTCCTTCCCTTGCTCAAAAAAAATTTAAAAAACGCACAAACTTAGAATTTATCAGTATACACTCTCCTGTGATAAATGATTCAGACATAAACAGTGAGTGCAAAGAAACCGTACACTAACATATGTAGAAAAAATAGTAGTGGTGAGCGCATGATATTAGAGATAATAATCAAGAAAAAGCCTAGAAATGGAGAAAAATAAAAGTTAAGATAATACTTTTAATTTAGGTAGCTGGACCCGATTTCAACCTATGAAGGAGTAGGGGTAGTTTTTCCACAAGAACAAGCAATTCTCAGACACGAGCAGGGTGATAATTCAATGCAATTCTGACACTGTCCACCCCAAAATAGCATAGATCCACAGGTTAAGGGTTCAGTCCTACAAGACTGCCCCCACCACCACCACATACACATAGGTTGTTATCTGTACTTCTACCTACTGACTATAAACCACAGGTTCCTCTTTGGGTTCAATTAATTTGCTAGAGAAGCTCACAAAACTTAGGGAAACACTGTACTTACTAGATTACTGGTTTATTATTAAAGCATATAACTCAGGAACAGCCATATGAAAGAGATGCAGAGGGCAAGGTACAGAAGGGGTGCAGAGCTCCCATGATTTCTCTAGATATGCCACTCTGCCAGCACCTCCACACAGTTACCAACCCAGAAGCTCTCCCAACCCTGTCCTCTTTGGTTTTTATGGAGGCTTCGTTATGTAGGCATGACTGATCAAATCATTGGCCATTGGTGATTGTTTCAACCTCCAACCTCCAACCCCTTTCTCCTCCCCTAGATACCAGAGGTAGTGGGGAGGGTCTGACTGAAAGTTACAACCCTCTAATCACAACATGGGTTCTCCTGGCCGCAAGCCCCCAGCCCTTGGTGAGATCCAAAAGTCATCTCATTAACATAACAAAAGACACCTTTAGGGCTCTCACCACATCGGAAATTCCAAGGGCTTCAGAAGCTCTTGTGCCAAAAAAAGTTAAAAGAAGGCCAAGTATATAATGTTTATAATCCACAATATCACAAGTTGGCATAATTACACACTCACAAATTATGGAAACATTGACCCACTGAGGATAATAACTTGCTAAAACAAATTAAAAGTTGAAAGAAATCTAAATATGATACCAATACAATGAATCATAAAGCTATTTATTATTTTTTTAATCCAACATAACACTGATATCCAAACTAAGAACACTATTTGTCTGGCTCGTTCTTCAGCCAACCATCCAGACACCCTGCTGTTTGTTATATGCAAATATTAACAGTTGCTATTGTAATATATAGTTATATTCTCATCTATAGACAACAAAGATATAAACATACCTTGGTAACTATAAATAAAAAATATATAAATACATTTTTATTCTTGAAAACATCTCATACGCCAATGCATACTACTATATTCCCATCCAAGGCATCTCGCACTAAAGTAGGTCTTCTTCCTACTACTGCTCCTTTCCTTTGCCTCTAGAGATGCTCCCTTCTCTCTATTCCCTGTTCTCCGTCTCTTGAGATAACTAATATGCACTGCCAGTAACTCCCCAGTCAGTTTCACAGGTCTCCAGTGACTCAGGAGCACTTCCAAAAAGGCTCTCCACATCCTCTAGACAGAATTCTAGGTTTTAGCTTCTAGGCTTTCTTTCCCTGCCTAAGTGAGACTATTAACAAAGGTCTTTGTTAAAAAAGGCTTTGCTGCTCTGTGCTGGGATTTCTTCTCTCTTAGCTTGGGCTAACATTGAGTGGATGGGGGAGAGAGGCCCTAACTTCCCCTACTTGCACTCTAAGGAAGTATCAGCCTTGCTTTCTGGAAACTAAAGACAATTTAGAATACTGGAAGAACAGGAGGCCTAATTCTATCATAAAACATCCAGAAAGAGACTTCCAAGGTGGAGTGGATCTCCTAAGCATTGTTTGAGGTATGTTCCTCTTAGCCTCCACCCTTCACAGGTTTTTCTTCCAACTGCCACTACCATGGGCAGCTCTCTCCTACCCTCTAAAGTTCAAGCCTAAGTTTGTATGAAGCTTAGTGAGCCCCCAGGGTTTGCACTAGCTTCCTACCTCTTCATTAGCCTTACTTCCTAGGTGCTCTCATCTTCTTCCCTGCCCCCCTCCCAACTTTTCTCAAGGTAACATTCCTCACCCACAGCATAGACACCAACGGTCTCACGTCTCACAGCCAGCCACTCACCTTGTTGTCCTGGTCTGTGTTGGACTCAGGCAGAGGGTTGTGGCCTGCAGTTACTGCCATGGAATATCTCTGAAATACAGCCTCACCTGCATACACACGTGTGTCTTTCACAGCAAACAAGGCACCCTGTGTGAGGCTGGGAGGAACAGCTTCTCTGCAGGGGTGATGGGCTGATAGGCCTTCAAAATCTCTCTGTCCAGGCTTCCCTTGGTGAACACGAGCCCTCTCCCCCAGCAACCCTAAGGTACCCTTTTGTCTGGGCCCTTGAGAGTCAGTCATGGTCATGACAATCACAAGTTACAAATAAAAATGATCTTCCCATTAAGTATTTTAATTTCACAGAAGCTCCAAAGTACCACCAACTTGACCTTGAGCTCCTGAAGAACAGAGACTGTATGACTCATAGTTATAATCCCAGCACCCAGTACAAAATGTCACAAGAAACTGATGCTCAATTAATGTTTAAAGTGGCTTGGTTCACTTAACCCATTGACTCTTCTGTTATGGCAGCCATTTGTACAGATCCTGGTGATTAAAACAATCTAACTGAGACAACAGTTACCTCTTTTTTCTTTTCTTTTCTCTTTTTTTTCTTTGGTCATGGCCCCGTTTGATTTGGGAATTTTCTGGTCCTCACTCTTCAGTTTCAACTATGGCCTGGGCCCTGATATTGGTATGAAGATCCAAGGAGTCCCAACAATGAAATCGTCTGGAACTAGGCTTCAATAGGAGCATTTTCTGTTTATTTGTCATGTCCACAGGATATGCCTTTATTTGCTTATTCGGTACACACCTAAATATCAGGAAAAGGACAAGGTGCTGAGTGCAAAGAAAAAAACAAATCACTGCCTTAAGTAGCAGTTTATGTGTGCAAATGACCGAGTTTATGTCTGTGGGTGAGGGAGGGGGGCCATTTAAAATTTAAAAAATAATAATAATGGCAATTTGTGAGCAGGGATTCCACTTCTACTCCACAAGATCCTAGTATCTATTTCTATTTTAAGTTTTTATTTTACTTCCAGTTAGTTAGCATACAATGTTATCACTTCAGGTGTAGAACATAGTGATTCAACCCTTCCATACATCACAGACTGCTCATCAGAAAAGTGTACTCCTTACTCCCCATCTTTGCTTCTAACTTTATGACGTAGATTGTGGGAATAAATAATAAGAAGCTATCTGCTTAAGTATTAAAGGACACGAGTTTGCCAGGAAAACGCAGGAGGGTTTGGGTGAAGGGGTTGTTTAGGGGGTTGGTTTTTGGGTTTTGGCTTTGTTTTTTGTGTTTGTTGTTGTTTTCTTTAAGAAGCCAGTATCTGCAGCCTGGAGCCAAGAGAGGTCGCTCATCTTACACGAAACTGCATTATGAGTGCCCAGCCCAGCGCTAATTTGGGTAACAGAACCAGACGCGACAGACTTCATTGGCTTCTGAGTTTAGCAAAGAAAACTGGCAAATGAAGAGCATTAGGTTGGGTGCTATTACCCGGAAGGAGCAAGGCTCGCTCTGCAGGGCCTAGTTTGAGCGGAAGCGCGAGACTGAAGGGGTGCCTTGGCTCGAGAGCCAGCAGGGCCTCTGTTAACGCAGGGCTCGAGCGTCCTCATTCGGAAGCCCACACGCTTGCACCGGCCATCAGACTGACTCGCGAGCCCTTCACAGTTTAAGTGACTCTGAGTGGGAGAAGGAACGAGAAAAAAGAACATAGCCTAGAAAAACAGGGCACGCCGAGAGCCAATCTCCGATTGGCTAGAGTTGTCTTGATCCCTGTCTGTGATTGGCTGTTCCCACAAAGACCCGCGCCCCGACCCTGCCGGCCGCTCATTGGCTCCGGGTATGTAGGCGGGACCTGCGAGCCCTATCGGGGAAGGAGGGAGCCGGGCGTTTTGGGGTCTTCATCTTCCCGCAGACGGTAAGTGCTGTGGTGGCTCGACCTACCTCCGGGAGCACTGGGCCGTGGGTACCCGACGTCTCCAGGTTCGGTTTCCGCGGCGGGACGCTAGACGCGGCTGAGGAGGGAGGTGGATGGACAGCTGTGCCTGTTCTGAAGTCGGAGGTCTCGCAGACCCACTTTCTTCTGTCCCCACCCGTCCGCTATCCGCGGGCCCTGCTCCGCATTCTCGTGCCGGGAGGTTACCATCCCACTCTGCTCCGGAATCCCTGGGATCACCGCGTCCTTCGTCCCTCTCTCCAATCGGGCCTCTCCTCTCCAGGCTTTTACATGCTCTGACCCCCGCCCTGAAATGCGTTTCCCAGACTGGCTCCAAACCCTGGTAAAGGCAAGGTGGAAGCAACTAAACGTTTAAAAACTAAAGTTTTGTCAAAGTAATTTATGTATAATAAAAAGTAAATCAATAAAGCCGGTCTTATATGGAAGACAAATAGTAGCTACCTGACTCTAAGTCCTTCTTGCAGAGGCCACCACTTTGAACATTTTCATGTTTAAATCTTTATGACTCTGAAGTATGCCTCTGCCTTTTTTCATGATTTATCATTTTGATATTTCTTTACCTCACCTCCCTTCTGCCACCGTCTCCTCAATTTTCGATTTGTTTGCATTCTCCTGTTGATCCTTGTGGCTTTAAATCATAGATGTCAACTTCCCGTGTCACCTTTAGGTGGTAGCTCTTGGTGCCCCACTGTATTAGATGAGGATATTGATACTTCCACTTCCAACCTACTATCAGACTTTAGCGTTTACACTTAATTCTTTCATATTCAAAAAATGTGTGAGGCACTCTTGATGTTGGGAGAATAGTAGTGAACAATGTAAGAGAATATCCCTATCCTTGTGAAGCTTCCAGTGTGGGGAAGTAAGATGATAAACGTGTGTGTATCAAATGATGTTAAGAGCAGGATCATGGAGAAGTCATTTCAAGCTCTGAAAACAGCGGGAACCCAAGAGGGTTAGAGTAAATGGACATGGGGTCTGCAAGGAAGTGTGGAAGTCTCTGTCTTTGCTTCACTAGGTACAGTTGCTGCTTCAGGGTTGAAGACAGAGAACTTCCCTATTGGACTGATGGTGGGGAACCAGGAGAGGCCCCCTCTATAAGTTAGGGATTTCACAAAACTAGGTTTTAGGATACAGGGTCCCACAGTTTGGCAGTGATTGTGGGAGGTAGAAAATCAGGAGGCAGGGAGGCCAGTGAGAAGTCATGACCTGCTGCTAGCCTGTAACAAAGAGCTCTGAAAAATCTGCGTTAGTACTCCAGTTTCTTCAGGAAGCCTACTGGACTACCCTAAATCACAGTGATTTCTCTCTTTTTAAAAAAGATTTTATTAAGAGAGAGAGCGCAAGCAGGGAGAAGGGGGTAGAGGGAGAAGCAGACTCCTTGCTGAACAGGGAGCCAGATATAGGACTTGATCCCTGTGGACCCTGAGATGACCTGAGCCAAAGGCAGTTGCCACCCAGACACCCAATTTTTCTCTCTTGAATTTGTATTCTACCCTGAAGCTAGAGAGGTTAGGTAATTTTCCCAAGATAAAAGAGTGGAGCCCAGGACCAAGCATCTATAAAAGGAAAACAATAGAATAATGGTTTCCATTTAGGGTTGTGAAATAAGCTGAGTTAATCTGTGTAGAGGGCTCAGAAAATTGCCTGGCACACAGTGTAAGTGCTTAAGAAAGGTTTTCTATTAATTTTACTATATAATATGCTCTCAATTACCTAACAAATTATAAAAACATTGGTTCTAGGACCTGGCTGGTTTATTTATTCAACAACAGCATGGCAGGCACCATTTATGTATGGAGGATACAGCCATGACTACGACCAACAGGGTTCTTCCCTTTCTAGATGCTAGGTATTAATACAAACTTGGAAAGTAAGCAATGAAATATTGTCTACTGAGCCAAGAGCCTGCCATTAATCATTCAAGTTCCATACTCCTATCTGGCCCTGGCAAAAATCTCAGGTTTCTTGCTGGACTAGTGACTTCATCAATGTGGGTTTGACTATCATAAGATGAGCGGTGTTTTTATCTTCCAATGGGTGCTATTTCATCTCTGCTTCTAAATATATCACTGAAGGCTAAGGAGAATGTCTTGGCAACTCAGTGAATGCTAGTGCTAGAGAGATGGGCAGGGGTTTAGAGGGTGTGGAGAAATTTACATATATTTTATATATTTTATACTCAAGTGTGCAACACAAGAGAAAAACAAACTGAGCACATAGGCAATGGTCTTCCAGCATATTACCTTTTCTGCACTTTGAAGTATATAAGGCTAGGGGTATTTATGGCCTTATTTTGAGTACTGAAAGACCACATTTTGTGGGACCTTTCCCAAGCTCAAGAGAAACAGTACTGATTTGAACAGTGTGATTGAAATAGGGTGGGGATGGTCTGGTGAGCAAACTCAGAGGAGAGTCAGAAATGTCCAAATGAATGGAAACTGAAAATTCCCAATATCCACTCATGTAGGCATCCCCAGATGTCTCCACAGTGGTATGGATAATGTGACTCAGTTGGAACTTCAGTTGGGAAGGCCACCACTTACGTTAACCAACATCAATTAAGAATCCAAAGGAGGAAGTTGTGTTTTTTTCCACAGTCACTAAGTGTCCCTTTTGCAGATCCCTTTGCTCTTGAACAGAAGAACATTTTTATCTTATTTGTTTTTTTCTTCTTTTTCTTCTTCTCAGCCTTGACTCCTTCTGCCTGGCTGTCTGAGGAGGGAGTGAGAAAGAGCCATGGATCCTGCAGCATTGGCAGAAGCCATTGTGGAAGAAGTGGCCTGTCCCATCTGCATGACCTTCCTGAGAGAGCCTGTGAGCATCGACTGTGGCCACAGCTTCTGCCACAGCTGTCTCTCTGGACTATGGGAGGTCCCAGGAGAATCCCAGAACTGGGGTTACACCTGTCCCCTATGCCGGGCTCCAATCCAGCCAAGGAATCTGCGACCCAGTTGGCAGCTGGCCAATGTTGTAGAAAAAGTTCGTCTGCTGGGGCTGCATCCAGGAATGGGGCTGAAGGGTGACGTGTGTGAGCTCCACAGGGAACAACTAAAGATGTTCTGCAAAGAGGATGGCCTGATCATGTGTGAGGCCTGCAGCCAGTCTCCTGAGCACGAGGCCCACAGTGTCGTGCCCATGGAAGATGTCACCTGGGAATATAAGGTGGGAGATGGAGGCCAACCATCTCAGTCTCTCCCCTGCCCCTTTCTTGGCTATCTCCAGAGCAAGGACTTGACCAGGAGCCCCGGAGACTAAATGAGAGCTGATTCCTTTGGCTCCTCACATCCACAGATCCTGGGGACCTGATGCAGTGAGCCACACCTCTCCTTGCATTTCCTTGCCTCCCACATCCACACCCATTCCCTGATCCCAGCATGGCTTAATGCCTCATCCAAACATGCTTTCCATACTAAGAATTTGAAGGAGGCCAGTTTGAGTTAACAGGGTTCTGAGTGCCTCGGAGGAGTTCAGGCATGAGATAGTCAAGGCTGCACCCTGCAGAACCTGCAGACTCCTCCAAGATGCCTCTGACTTTAGATTAAATTAGTTAAAGGAAGATCAAGGGCTAGGACTCAGGTCTTGCTCTTTAGCCACTGTTCTTTCTCCTCTCCCTACCCTTTTTTTTGGGGGGGGGTCATCTCTGTTACACCCACCACTCCTTTTCTGTTGTTACCTTCATCAGCTTCCAGCTTCTTGCTCTTTCTTCAGATTTCCACGCTGACATATCTGTACAAGATTCATTATCCCAGTGCTTCCATGATCCATTGATCTAGTACTGGTCTTAATTCTCTTTCTTGGAGTTAAATTAGAAGGTAATAGTGTAAGACAAATCCCCTGAATTAGGTGTTTTCCTATGCATGAATAATTTCTAAAAAATTACAAGTATTTACTTATTTTACTTTGAGTTTTAAAACAGGGAGGTGGTGAAATATAGGCATAGAAGTTCGAGAGCTGGGTTAAATCCCAGTCCAACCATTTATTAGCTGATTGACTTTGGATAGTTCACTCACTAAGCCTCAGTTTTCTTATCTATTAAATAAGGATAATACTCAATAGTACTCATGAGTACTAAATGTAGGTTTAGTGCTGAAGCCACATATGGCACCTGGTAAATCTTTGATAAAATGGTTAATAGTTTTATCAGAACACTTGATGATTTCCAACAGTATACTACTGTTGTATTCTGGGATAGTGCTTCTTACCTTTAATTTGCATGTGAAGCACTTGAGAATCTTGCTGAAATTCAGGTTCTAATTCAGTAGGTATGGGGTGAGGCTGGAGTTCTGCATTTCTAGCAAGCTCTCTGGTAATGTGGTTGCTGCTAACCCACTTGGACCACACTTTGAATAATAAGGTTTTAAGACGCCATGAGATAACAAGGCAGATACAGGTTAAAAATAAGCATGGGTAGGAATGTCTAAGGTTAGAAATGGACCTTTCCTACTTTATAGAAACTTAGAAACCATGGGAGTTGACATGATTGTGGGTTGGAAACCTGCCCTGGATGTCATGTGGGCAGGAGTCCCTCCCCCTGTTGCATTCATTCTGGCCCATTGCCCAAGGGATGCTTGTTTTCCCATCAAGGGCCAGCATTAGGAAGCCTCATCATCAACCTGGGTTGCCGGACGTGTCCTCACAAGGTTTTTACTTCTTTCAGTGGAAACTCCACGAAGCTCTGGAGCATCTGAGGAAAGAGCAAGATGAGGCCTGGAAGCTGGAAGTTGGTGAGAGGAAACGAACTGCCAACTGGAAGGCAGGTGGCTACCTGGGGAAGGGAGACTGTATGTTGCTGTGTTGTCCGGGAGCTAGCCTGTGGTCACTTCCTCTTCCTCGTCTCTGTGAGGCCAAATGTGACATTAAAGTCAGAGAGTCTGGGCTTCTCCAACCAGCATTCTCTACCTTAGGCAGGCCATGTACCCTCTCAATTCCAGTTTCTGATAGTGATAAAGGGATAACCTCTGGGTTTATGTCTGCGTATGTGAGGACAGAAAACTCTGACTGAGGTATGCATGAGTTCACTGTGGTAAGACTTAGCTAATGCTTGGTAAAGCATGGTTTTTGTTTCACTTTCCCCAGGTAGAACATTTTTACTAAAAGTTATTAAAATATTTGAAAATCATCGCTGTAATAAATTTGAGGACCATAACTACCAAATTATCAGAACATTTGATCCACAGAAGGCAACACTGAGCCAGTATAATAAAGCGTAGGAAATTGATGTGATATCAGTAAGGAGCAAAACTCACAGTGTAATTAAGTTACACTGCCTTAGAGACCTAAGTATAATCCTTCTGGTCATTATTCTGAAAATAGAAAATAGCCTAGAGCATATAGTACCAAGATAATATCCCAGGCCCTACTAGGGTCAATAAGAGTAGTAATAAAGACCCAGAAGCAAGTGCTAGGGTTCTGGGAACAGAGAGGCAGGCAAAACAGTCTCTTTTATCTTGGCTTCTGCAGTGCCTGATACACAGTTGGTACCCACACATTCAGCAGTGTGTGTGTGTGTATGTGTGTATGCACTCATGTGCTAGTGCCCTCAGTCCTGGGGGGCCCTTTTACAGATACAGAATCAGTGCTGATTCTGTTCCTGCCTGGCTGTCCAGATGCAGGTGGAAACCCGAAAGCAGAGTATCATGTGGGAGTTCGAGAAATACCGGCGATTACTAAAGAAAACACAGCCACCAGGTCGGCGGCTGGAGGTGGAAGCAGCCACAGCTCTGTCCAGCCTAGAGCAGGAAGAGCGGGAGACCAGGCAAAAACTGGAGCAGAATCACAATGAGCTCATCCAGCAGAGCCGAGTGCTGTGCAGGATGATTGCAGAACTGGAAGAGAGGTCTCAGAGACCCATCCGCTGGATGCTGCAGGTGAGTGGGGGTTTTTTTCTGGACACTCTGAAGGAGAGCTGAAAATGGCATGGGACTCCAGAGGAGGATTAGTTAGTCTTCAGTAGGGCCTGTGTGCCTGTAAGACGTGGATCGCATATACTGCCCCCTCCACTATGCCTGCTGCTCTACCCCTGGCATGGCTTCTTCTCGCCTTATAGGTGGGATGGCACTCTGGCAGCTGTGGCATAATACCCGCCCTCCCCTCTGGTCTGGGAGTCAAGGTGGAGCCTGAAGTCAAGAATCCAGCCTTGCTCTCCACCTCCCTCTCCCTCAGAGAAACCCCCTCCCAGAGCTCATTGCTGTCTGGTCCCTCTGAGGAATAGCACATATTCATGTGCTGCTTTCTTTTTTCCTCCTTCTAGGGTATTCAGGAAGTCCTAAACAGGTACGTTCCCATCCTTGGAGCCCCTAAGAAGCCCTATAGGGGAGAGTGGGGCCCGGCCAGAGGCAGAAGTGGAGAAGGAACATAGACCCTGTATCCACAGAAGAATGGCTGCTGGTGCATAAGCCTCATCTTTCATTGTATTTGCTAAAGAAGCTTTGTTCATCAGTTTTTTTCATTTGTATTTAGTCAAATTCATTTCAAGTATTACCACTAAGAATTTCAGACAAGCTTATAAGCTATGCAGTCTCAAGTGGATTGCCCAAAAAAGGAACAAAGACCACAGATGTCTCCAGTTGGGCTCCAGCTTGAGTATCGACCTTCCTCTATGTCACACTGCTTCCTCTCCCAGTGCCATTTGTGCATCTGCCCCTCCCGCAGCACAGGGATGCCAGGGTTTCCCTCTGTGCCACAAACTGTTGAGGCTCAGTCAGATAATCATCACATTTCTGCTTTGCCTAGTGCTGCTGGGGAGGGGCACCCCATTGACTATCTCTGGCCAAGCCTGTCTTCCCTATAGTAAGGGAAGGCCCATATGGCAGAAACAGGACTTCTGGCCCCAAGGCTTACCTCTTCTCTGCCAGGAGCAAGTCTTGGAGTCTGCAGAGGCCAGAACCAGTCTCCCTGGAGCTAAAGACAGATTGTCGTGTGCTGGGGCTAAGAGAGATTTTGAAGACCTATGCAGGTAATAAATGTTAGGAGAGGTTATGGTGGGCAGTGGGAAAGACCCCTTCTAGAGAATGAAAGTGGTGCCTTCTGGATGCCCCAGCTCTTCCCAGTCCTGCTGATCTCTGAGAAACCTGTGGCTGTGTTTATCAGACCACACCCACACCCTCTTCTGCATGTCATTGTCACCAACTAGGATATTTTTTTCCCCAGCTGACGTGCGCCTGGATCCAGACACTGCTTACTCTCGCCTAATTGTGTCTGAGGACAGAAAATGTGTGCGCTATGGAGACACCAAGCAGAAACTACCTGACAATCCTGAGAGATTTTACCGCTACAATATCGTCCTGGGCAGCCAGTGCATCTCCTCAGGCCGGCACTACTGGGAGGTGGAAGTGGGAGACAGGTCAGAATGGGGCCTGGGAGTGTGTAAGGAAAATGTAGACCGGAAGGAGATGGTCTATTTATCCCCCCACTATGGATTCTGGGTGATCAGGCTGCGGAAAGGAAATGAGTACCGAGCAGGCACAGATGAATACCCACTCCTGTCCTTGCCCGTCCCTCCCCGACGGGTAGGGGTCTTCCTGGATTATGAGGCCCATGATATCTCTTTCTACAATGTGACTGACAACGGCTCCCATATTTTCACTTTCCCCCACTATCCCTTCCCAGGGCGTCTCTTGCCCTACTTTAGTCCTTGCTACAGCATTGGAGCAAACAACACAGCTCCTCTGGCCATCTGCTCCCTGGATGGGGAGGACTAAGGGCCACCATCCTAGCCAGAGGCTTTAGAGTGTCACTGGGCCCACACAGGTCTTGGAGGGCCCCGCCACCAACTAGGATCCCCTTGAACTAAGCTGAGTCTAAGATTTAGGGAGCCCTCCACCTGATCCAGTAGTCTGTTGCTACTGGGCCAAGGTCTCTCACTAACCTACTCATGTGAAAAAGCTGAGGCTCAGTCAAATGAGCATGGCACCTCTGTGAGGGAAGCATGACAGGGCTGAGGGCGAGGATCAGAGCAGTTGTAAGATAACGTGTTGATGTGAGCATCAGGACTCTGTCCTTTCTATAGCTCATGCTCCTCTTCCCCAGTCCCTGTGGATGCCATAATTAAGTCAGCAAGGATGATGAAGTACATCCAACCTACAGGAAACCCTTTGCATAGGGTTTGCCAAAAAATCCAGAAGGTAATCGTTCATGCCCAGAGCTGGTTGCTGTGCTGATACCAGTAGAGGATGCTTTACCTGAGGTTTACTGCTACTGAGAAACCCATATTTGACCCCAACTCTCTGACCTCCTAACTAGAGAAATGCCTTGCAACATTGCCCAGGCCACCCCAGTGTGCACCCTCTCCGAGCATAAGCCAGGAAAGTCACTCTCTCCCAGACCCTAAGGAGACCTGTGTCCTGGTCCTGCCCTTTTCTCCAAGTGCCAGGATCAGAACACCTGTGAGGCTTATTCTTGTGTTCATTCTATGGAAGAAGAAGAAACTGAAGTGGACTTAAATGCAGTAAGTTACTTCTCACAAAACTGTTGAAAAAAAGATTTTAAAGCTTATAAAGTATTCAAATGAAACAAGATGGACAAACTTGCTTCTCAGGTCACCTGTCTGCATATCATTCATTACAGTTGGGTCTGAAACATCCCAGTGTTTGAAGAGTTTTAGGTGTCCTCAATGGAAAAATGAGTATAGTAACTGCAGACTCTCCTATGTCACAGGACTGTTGTGAAGATCTCAGATCTGTCCTGTAATTTTGTCCCTTTCTCAGGGATGGAGGAAGACAGGCCGTGGATTTCGCCTGCGGTAGCCTTCCCGCCTCGCCTTCTCAGAGCCAACCTCTGTACAGCACTGCCTTTGTTTCCTAGAGCCTCTTCCAATTGTCTCAGCCAGCTAGACAGAAAGGTGCCCTTCCCAGTGGCAGACTCTGCACCACCATGATATGTTTTACAACTCTTGTATGTGTTTGTGTTTGGATTAGAAGGAGACTATGACATCAGGGTAGAGAATGGAAATAATAAGAAGAAAAGTTTAAAACAGATGCACTGGAAAGAAGGCTCACCCACAAGCTAGTTGGGCTAAAGTTTGGATCTTTTTGTTACCAGGGGAATCTTCATGGCTTTGGTAGCTGCATAATATTCTGCCTTTCTCTTCTCTAAATTTATTACAGAAGAGGACACAGCGATGAAAGCCAGCTTAGGAGCCATATGTTATAATGAAAGGGGATTAAAACTGTACATCTGGGCTATTGACCTTAGAGTGATGGTTATATGTGCCAAAAATAATTCATTACAGAGTTCAAGAATATGATATGGGAATTCTTGTGCTTGGAGATAAATTGCAAGGCAAGCATGTGAAAACCACTGGCCCAGCCTCTTGCAAGGGGCTCTGATGCATTGTCGCCATGATGCTGTGGAACACAACTTCTAGTGTAGTTGAAGCTTGAAGGTAGTGATTGTTGAGCCAGGATTGGGCAGCAAAATAGTTACCAGGTCAGGTATCGGCAGAAGCAAATTAATTCCTGTAATAAAGAATAGCAGAAATTGTCTTTCTACTTTAATTGTATTGGTTGTTCATATAGTGAAGAGGCAATACAGGCTAAACTCATTCTGCCCATCATGCTTCCAAGTCACTCCTCAAGCATTAGCAGAAGGGGAAAAGTTTCCCTTCTCTGCTTGGAGAGAAATAAACTGGTAAATCACAGACCTGATCTTGGCAAAGAATTGAGTTGACTTACATTAAAGGGACCATATGTCTTTGTATAGGCGGACTCCCTGGGGAAATGTTTATAGACTTGAAAAATCGTTTTTTAGGAAGTCCTTCCAGTTATATCCATGGACACTTAGCAGAATAGGGTAGGGACAAACCAGTGTTGTTCTTCTACTGTGGTTTTATTAGGACTAATCCTGGAAGTCTCTTGGAAAAAGGGTTATTAGGTGATAAAATCGTTG
The DNA here is from genome assembly GCA_004023965.1 of Spilogale gracilis. NCBI lineage: Eukaryota > Metazoa > Chordata > Mammalia > Carnivora > Mephitidae > Spilogale > Spilogale gracilis. The sequence goes on along the minus strand of PITA01011830.1, from coordinate 16,343 downwards.
AAACATAGAGTGAATGGAGTAGTGGAATTACTTCATTGGTAACATGCTGTTTTGGGGAGGGGTTTTTTTTGACATCTATAAGCTGATTTAGGTTCTATGATTACTTATGAGAAGTACAAGGTTTAAACACATTGTTTATTTCATATTGTCTGATTTTTTAAGACCAGGCAATAATCTTGAAGTTCTTAAGTATGTGAAAACCCTTTTCTCTAAGGTAGTTGCTTATACTTCCTTTCTAAGAACCCCATGAAGACAAGAACCTTATTAGCACTGTGTGTGTATGTGTGGGTGTGTGTGTATGTGTGTGTGTGTATAAATATTTAAGTGAAGGAACTTGCATTCATATGCCTAGAATCAAAACAAAAGTAAGCTTTTATCTCATAGAGGCATGAACAACTAGATGGTATTTAATTATAATTCTGTTAAAGAAAAATGATTCCACAAGTGGTCCTGAAAGGGAGGGAGCAGGGGGTCGTGCAGAGGGTAGAGTGTCGGTACCACTCGCTGGAATGCCTAGGATGCCTCCTCCATCTTGTGAGATCATTCACTACAAGGTAAGGATGAGCTTTGCCCATCCTTATTTTACTAGCAGAGAAACAAGGGATGCAATGCCTGATCCTTGAGACTGAAAGGGGAAAATAGATAGTCCTGCAGAGAGGCAGGGAAAATCCCTGGACTCCCCACAGGAAATCTAGTCTCCCATTTTTCAAGCAGGATTTATTTTAATCTCTTGAGATCCAAACACTGAGACTTTGGTGTGGGCCCCAGGCCTAGTTAAATGGCATATATTGCTTATTATGAGAGGGCAGGGGTCATATCTGATCTATCGGGAGAAGCACGGGATTTTCTGTGTGGAGGTAGCCATGGCAGGGAATTAATTCACTTTGGAAATATGTAGTTCAATATCTGAGCACTAACAGTGGGTCCCAGCTAGTTTCCGGGAATAGCAGTGTGAATAAAACACAAAGCAGGGAAGACTAATGAGGAAAATGCTGGAGAGAAATTTCTGTTTTGAGTGCCAGTCTGAACTCTGTCTTTGTTGTTTTACATCAGATTCTTTACTACATCTAATATTCTTGTATTTGATGAACATAGTCAGTTCTTTGTGTTGCTTATAGGGAAACAACAGTGTGACTTTTCAAAATAGAAATCGTATCAAATGCGCTGAACCACCTCATGAAGTTGATTTGTTTTTACGTTAAGGAGGAGTTTCTTTTTCATACCCTTTGGGAACTTAGAGCATCACTCTTAGGTTTTTAGAGACTGATTCCTACTTTTCTGGTATTCAGAAATAGAATACATTCTAGGTAGATAAGTAATCTCAGTACTAGCAAAAGGGATGCGTGCCAAGTTGTTAAGCAGACTGGAACAGCTATCACATGAGGGTTGATCTACATGGGAATATGCTTTCATTAGTGCTTTGAACTGCTCCTTAAAAGTATGGAATTAGAAATTTTTTTGGTGTATTGTTAAGTACAGACACTATGTCAGATGTTGTGTTATATGGCTTCTATTCATTATTTTCTTTTATCTTTAATATACTCTTTGAATTAACATTGTATCCTCCATAGGTAGCAAGGAAATAGTAAGACTCGGATATAATAACTTATTATCAACACTATTAGGAAATTATCTTTTATTAAGATTTTCAAATGTATCAGAGTCAAATACATATATCTTTTACATTTGAAATCTTTTTCTTTTAATATATACTGGTTATTCAGTTTAAGACTTTCTGAAAGGGGAAAATAAAAACAAAGAGCAAATACATGTCTGGTGACCTGGAGAAGAATAGGGACATATCACCTTCGTTATTGATACTGTTTTCTATTAACCCTCTCATCCCATAGCATACTTCCCTGGTGGGGTCCAGTTGAAGAAAGACCAATATTATATTGATCCCTTTCTTTTATGCCTTATAGTATACAGAACCAGACTGGGAAGCAAAGAGAAAGATGTCCGCAATCAAACTCACGTTGCCTTAAAGCAAAAAGCTGGTGATTAGTATGCTAACTCCAACTAGCTTGACAATAGGGATAAATTAGAAGGATATAGAGGTATCTTACAGAATTTAATAACGGAAATGCACCTGGGGGTACAAAATGAATCAGAATCAGAGAACCCGAGATTCCATATCTTCATCCCATCTTGCTAATCTGCTTATCTTGCTGTGGAACATACTTCTCTTTCCAATTTCACCTGTTAGAAAATGACCACAGCCAGTGATCCCAAGTTTTATCTCCTCAGATAAACTGGGATTTAGTTTGACTAGAGAAGGACTCTGGTCCAGGTATAAGTACATGAGCCAAGTTGAGTAGATTCATCACTGAGCCAGAAGGTGGGGTTATATATTAACAGTTGCTTCCATTATAATCACATGAGTAAATGAATAATTCAGAGAAAATCAGCCAGGTGTGGGGAGACCAAAATTTTGTTTTTTTCAAGGGGCTGGGGTGGTTGGATACTCAGTTGAAAATAAGTGTCAGAAGCTAAGGAAAGAAAAACCCCAAATCTATATTCTCTGCCCAGACTTACTTTATACAGATACTAATTGATTGAAATTGTTAAAAGTGTCAGAAAATTAATCATGTCATATGCATTCTTGCTAGAAGTTGGAAAACTAGACAAGAATACACTTTACAGCTTCATCTTAGAACTCTTTATGGTACTAGGCACACCAAACCAGCTCTACAGATTTCTGAGGCATCTTTGAGTGCTTTATCTTGAGTCATCTTGATTGCTTAGGATCTGAACAGAATGTGTTTTTATGAACCCAGTTTGGAGTGGTCAAAGAGGCAGTGCATCAACAAGCTCCATGTTCGCTTCCGTATTTCTTTGGTCCTCAGGCCATAAATGACGGGGTTTAAAGTGGGTGGGATGATCAGATATAAATCAGCTAACAGTACTTGAGTGTGGAGGGGCACTGTATCCTTCCCTAGCCAGGCTACGTAGATGGATGCCATCCCAGGTAGGTAGTACAGAGCCATAACCACTACATGAGAGCCACATGTGCTTAATGCTTTCAGCTGAGCATTCTTTGAGGTGAGACCATGTACTGCCTGGAGAATCAGGTGATACGAGGCAGCAATGAAGGCCACATCAGAACCCACAATAATGGATGAGCCAATCACACTGTAGAGACTACTGGGCATAGGGTCAGCGCATGCCAACTTGGCTACAGCTATGTGCTCACAGTAGGAGTGGAGAACCACATTGGAGCCACAGAAAGGCAGATGACTTAACATCCAACTCAGTGGAGTCATAAATATGACAGCTCTGATGGTAATGGCCACACTTATTACCAGCATCAGTTGAGGTGTGAGAATTCTCTTGTAGTGTAGGGGCTTACAGATGGCTATATAGCGGTCAAAAGCCATGGCCAGCAATAACCCTGTCTCCACAGATGTGGTTGCATGGACAATATACATCTGAGTGAAACAAGCACTAAAGCTGATGGAGCCATCTCCTGAAAAGAAGATGCTCACCATCTTGGGTACCACAGAGGAGGCCATAACAATGTCCACAGCAGCCAGAACATACAGAAAGCAATACATGGGCTCTTGTAGAGTGAAGTCCATCCAGATTACAGCCATTATGAGTGTGTTTCCTAACAGAGATATGATATACATGGCACTCAGTGAAATAGCCAGCCAAAGATGTGAAGACTGCAAACCTGGAATACCCACAAGGAAGAAGGTGGCAGTGGTTTCCATTGTGTGGTTATAGGGTATCTCCAGCATCACAGATAAAACCCCTTTCCTGTTAACACATAAAATGATGTAAGAAATGGATACAGTTCTCTAAGATTTATTCCCAGCTATATAGTGCTAGGGACACCAGGTGGCATTTTCAACTCTGGACTACAGGATCAGAAAATTGACATCTGACAAATTTATCCTGTTTCACCTTCCATCTTCCTTAGTATTCTTTGCCTTCCTAATTTCTGTTTATTGTTCAAGTATCAGCTCAAGGCTTACCTCTTTGGGGAGTCTTCTCTACCTCCTTTCCCATCCCATGCTGCGGCTAAATTATGTATCTTTTTTCTGAGCTTCATGAAATCTCCCATGTTGACCTCTGAAGGACCTAAATTGACAATCCTAATATTCTACGTATGACTTCATTGTATTCAGTCAACTATGTGGGTCTTGTTCATGGCCTTATACCAAGTGTGTGACCCATAGCTCTGGTATACAAGTCTGTTAAAAGAAAATTTGTGTTCTGTAGCAAACAGTTTCTATAGAATGACTGAGAAAACAGGAGTTTGTCTTTTAACTTTGTATGTTCAGTTGATAACAATTATTGAACATGTCATATTTTGAACATGTCCTTGGTATTGTCCTTGACAATAGATGAATAAAGCATCCTTGAAGAGATACATTGTTGGATTCGAGAAAGTAAGAGAACAATATTACCGCTTCCCATAGGAGATAAAAAAACTCAAATATTTATAATTCCCACTTTCCCTTTTAATATCTCATCAACATCAGGAGTATATCCCTAAATAATTGGATCTATCAGATTGATGGAAAGGACTTGCCCCAGGATCCCACACTGCAATAGACATGTTCTCTGTTAACCAAGCACTAGACACCTGGTTTCCAATCCTAACTATGGAACATATATTTTCTCCTTCTATTTACCCCCTAACACTAATTAACCTCATACCCAGGTACCAACAGCAGGCTTGATGAGAGTCCTCAGAAGTTTTCTAAAAATCCAAATTTCTGGGATGATTGCAAACTTGTCTTCATTGAAACAGACAACCATCACCACCACCATCAACAACAACAATAAAAATCCCTAAACATAGAATGCCTTATAATGGAAAAAAATTGAATAAAATACTGAGCTCTGCTTCATGGTCAGATTAAAAGAACTTTACTGTGTATAGCCACTGAGTGAGACATCTTAAGTGATAGACAATGAGAAGACAATGGAAAGCTTTCAGAAGTAGGCTGGTAGTAAAGAGTGGGAAAAAAATAATTCAGCATATCCTTAAGACTGTCATGTGTTTTCTGGATACCACACACTCAGTTACCCATCATTGCTTAAAGAGCTGAAGAAGAACCTGAGGAACCAGAATGCCTCCCCCAACCACCCACTCACCTCTGATCCAGGATCTTCCTCCTCCCCTGGCATACTGCCCTATAGCCACTTTTCTTCTGAGGTTGTCCCAGCTAGTACCCTGCTCATCCCTCCTCTCTCCACCCCTGGCGTCTTCTAGCTGGTCATACCTTTCATTCCCTTGAGGGTTTTATTGTCCTCGTATCTTTTTCTTCTTAATTAGCACAGTTGGAGGCTTATATATAATTTATCAGTCTTTTCAAATGACAGGACAGGTTAGTCTTTTTTCATTTTTATTTCACTTTTTATTACTACTGAAAATATTCTTGCTACAATCAATGATGTCCCCATCAATGATGTGTAGCCAATCCAGTAATTTCATTTTTATTTTACTTAATTTATCCAAAATATTTGACATTACTGTCTGCTCCCATGTTTGTTAACTTTTTGTTTGAAGTATAACATAAATACTGTTTTAGATAGATAGATAGATAGATAGATAGATAGATAGATAGATAGATATAGATATAGATATATAGAGAGAGAGAGAGCACAGATTGAGATGTACAGCTTGATAAATTTTTATAAAGTTAGCACATCAACACACCCACATAGCCACTACCCAGAGCAATATACAGACACAATTGCTTCCTGATTGTTGAAGTATACTATTCAGAAAGCTCTGGTCAAGCTTTCCTAAGACATTTCCAGCTCAGAATCTGCCTCTTCCTTCAATTCTGTAGACATTTACATGAAAACCTGGAGGGCCAATCACTAAAGGAAAGTTTACACAAGTCAACTTCAGTAACTAAATCAGAAGATATGTGGGGATTTTCCATTACTGTTCATAAAGAGTGAGAAATACACAGTTCAAATACAAATTGTCTTAAAGGTAAAAGCAGTAATGCATAACTTACTTGAGTGGAGCCTTTGTGTTTATGATAACCCTGCACCTCCCCTCTACAACCAAATAAACATACTCCCAATCCTATTGCTCAGTTTCTTTTCTCAAAACTCCCCTTGGTCCCTGAAAACTGTCTCTCCTTTATTGAAAGGTTGGACTTAACCCCTTCCTTTCTCACCTTTGAAGCAAAGCAAAGTGTTCCCTGTTCCCTCTTTGTCCCCCCATCATCATCATTTCCAAGCAGTGATCTTCATATCAGCACTAACCCCCAGACCTGGCCAGCCCTCTACAGTGTGATGGAGGACTTACATCCTCCTTTCTAGGTTGACCCTGGTCTTGAAATTCCATTAGCCCAACACCAGTCCGCAGGTCAGTTACCCACATTACTGTTGTTTTCTCTATTCAGCTTCCTCTGATGTGTCCACATTTCTACACTGAGAAGAAGAGGTATTTATTCAGTACCCTTCAGGAGGAGGAGGAAGAACCACATAAAAGATGAACAAGATAGGATCACAGTGATGAGTGTTATCACTTTCAAAGACCTCCCATTGGAGTCCTCATTTCCCCTTTAGATTCTCTATCATCCTGCTTTTCCCCTGGACACCCCAGCTTCCCTTGGTCTCTGCCAACAGCCAAATACTCCAGCTCCTCCAGAGACTGTTTTTTTTCCTCTGTGTTCTGGCCTCTGGGGCTTTCCAGATTACAAAGGAAGCAATGCTCAGCAGATGAAGAGCCTTTGTTTTTTCAAGTGCTCAGAAGATACCTAAGAGAATATAGAGTGAATCCTGAAAAGAAAACAAAGGCCTGGCCTACAACGAGTGAGATTTGTTAAAGCCTGCTTTGTGCCAACTTCCCTGCTAATGACTTAGATGATTTCTCTTGTTTCATTTTCACAACCCTCTAAATCATCATCACATGTACATTTTATAGATGATGCTGAAGTACATAAAAAGTCATGAAGTTTCTAAGCCAGAGGATCAAGATTCAAATTCTAGTAGTCATAATTTATTTTACTTTGTTGTAGAATTATTTATGCTGATAGTATACTTAATCTCTCAAAAGTCTACTATTATTCAGTTCTGCCTGGGGTCTTAGGTCGGCTTCAGTGGCTAAATATACCCATGTCACTGTGTTATAAAGTCTTATTTGAACAGAGGAGGGAAAGAGGGTAAAGTAGACCAAGGAAGATAAGCTTTTCAAACTGGGGGAAGGGCACAGACCTCAGCACAAAAATAGAAAAAGACAGAATACCTTCCAAATAGAAAATAAACCAGAGATGCTAGAGTGCAGGGTACTTGAAAGAGAATGACAGTAAATGAGGCTAGAGGGGTGAGTGGGCCATGTTTTAAAGCCCATGACTTCTGCATAGGCATCATCATGGGGCAGGAATGAGAAGAAAGAAGACAAAAAGAAAGAAAAAGAGAAGCCAACAGGCACAAGATATAATTTCCCTCTTTTTTTTTTAATGGCAAAGGATATAGAGATATTGGAAATACAAAAAATCAAGAGACAGTGCTCCATGCTCTCAGTTCCCTCGTTCCTCATCAGAAACAGAGTTCTCAGTGATGTGAATGGTGGTGGCATTTGTTGCCTTTGACAGGAGGAAGGGTGCTTCATGCCTCTCTCCACCTGACCCAGCATATTCCTAATGATGTTAAGTTCCATTTAGGAGGTTTAGCATCTATTAAAAGGTCCAGCCTTCACACCTGCAAGAGAACTTGTCCCCAAAATTGCTGTGCTGAAAAGTCTAAAGTCCCCATTATCTACAGGATAATTCAGAGAACAGGCAATCATATAAACCTAAACAGCAATGTGGAATATAGGTAGGAAAAGCAGGTGGGCGGTGAAGTGCAGGAGGCAAAGAGTTGCTAAGGCAAGTAGCCCCAACATGAGATGAGGCAGCTAAGCTGAAACAGTGCCTGTGGGGACAGATGGACTGCTTTCCCCAGGGTTCACCCTGGCTTCTGCAGAGGCATCAGTAGCAGTAGTGGATCCTCACAAACAAGGGGTGGCTTTCAGGTCACTACACCCAGTACCACACAGAAGAGTTCTGAGAGAAAGAGGCAGCATTCCAAAAAGGGGGAAGACCCAAGGTAATGAAATAACGGTAGAGAAAAGTATTCTATGTAGAAGAAAGAGTTTTCAACATCTTTTTTCCTCCTACTTTCAGAATGTGATTGCCTGCATAATATATAAGAAGACCTAGCATTACATGAAACTAATTATTGGACAAAGCTATCACACATAGCCTGAAAAGGAATAAAGCAAAAAAGTTGGTGTGGTAGAAGAACTCTGCATTGCTCATAATTTAATTAGAATGTTATATCAATACTTGTAAGGAAGTTAGTCTTTAGTTTTCCTTTTTTTGTGCAGCTTTTATCAGGCACAGCCATCAATGTAATACTTTGTAAGGAAAAATATGAATGCTTTTCTTTCTCTACAGTTTCTCTCTTTTTCCTGTTAGTCTATATTATCTGAATCTAGTGGGGTTTTGCGTTTTGTTTTTTGTTTAGTGGAAATGAGAGCAGGCATTGGACTCTGGTCCTCTCAACCCTAACCACCAAGTCCAGCATTTCTTGGTAGCTGAGACTCTATATACTTGAGTAGTATATCTTCCAGGATAGCTAAGCTCCAGGCTCTTGAGTAGCGTATGTTTCAGGAACTTCAGGGCAGCCCGTATACTGAAAGGAGCAAGCTTACAGGAAGGAGGGACTAGACTACAAAGACTGGAGAAGACCTGACCAAACCAGTCTGCCCCAACATGGACCACAGTACTGAACTTTCACCCAAGTTTCCCCATCATTATAGCACTAAACATCACGCCCAGGGGTGGAGATTTAACATGTTAATTAGAGATGCAACACATGAGGAGGCATGACTTTTAAGTGCATAGATGCTAATAAATACCCACCTCTCCAGGCTTAGACATCACCCTTTGCCAATCCTGTTTCTTTAAAAAACTCTCCCAACCTCTCCTTGGGAAATCAGCCTGAGGATTCTTTCCTTTGGGCAGCCTCTTTGTGTACTAGCATAAAACCAAAAAAAGCCTTGCCTTAAACTCCCATTTGGCCTCTTCCCAATTTCTATTGTTTAGAGAGCCCAAGGGCCCAGTTTGGTATCAGGAGTAATTCTTCATTTTTTTTCTTTAGAGCAAATTTGTGCTTTCTACTGAGATTAATTTTGATACAATATACTGCATTTTACTGTATCAATTTCATTTTGGTTTTCTAATTTGTGTGCATAGAATTGTGAAAAATGTTCTCTAGTCCATTTTTATTTGATTTGATCAGCTTCAGTGGTTATTTCCTCATGTCATTTTTTATTTTGTGTATTTGGGCTATCCCTTTTATCCTTGATTAGATTAGCTATGATGTAGGCAGGCTGAGTCCAAGGACCCAGAGGGGGGTCCCAGAGAACCCACTAAGAGAATCCTTGGCTACACACAGAGTAAAAATCAAACATGAGCCCAGAGGGAGTGAGAGCAGAGTTTACTGAAGATACAGAGAGTATAGACACAGGCAGAACACCTGAGAGACTCAGAAAGGAAAAAGCCTCATCTTTGCTTGGGGTCTGGGGTTTTTATTGAGGATGGTGGTCTGCTGTGTTTGTCTTCTCAGGCATCCAGAAACCAGGTAGAATGATGACAAAGGTCCAGGTGTCTTTCATAATCATTTATTTCCTTGGAGCCAGGGGGACTGAATACCAAGATATCTGGTGCGCATGGTCTGGAATATGCCTATGATGGTCATTCCTTAGATGTTATCTGTTGTGCTGGAAGATTCCGAAGAAATCATTGACTCTTTGTCTCTTACAAGGAGGACATACATTACTTGTATGTGTGAAGTAGGGGTGCAGGTCCTAGCAAGAACAGAAGCAGGAAAAGGAGCAAAATGCAGATTTTTTTATGGAGTCCTTCAGTGTCCCTATCTCAGCTAGTTTATTCTGCCGTGTTTATTGTATTACATAACCAGAATTTTTATTTATTCATTGTTTTTAAATTATATATGTTATTTACTTATTCATTAATCTTTGTTCTAACCGTATAAATTTAGTTTTAGTTCTTGTTTTATTAAAATAGATATTTGGGGCACCTGGATACCTCAGTGGATTAAGTGTCTGATTCTTTATTTCAGCTCAGGTCATGATCTTAGGGTTGTAAGACTGAGCCCTGTGTCAGGCTCCACACCCAGTGGGAGGGGTGGAGCCTGCTTAGGACTCATTCCCTCTCCCTCTGCTCCTGTCTCTTTCCCTCTGTCTCACTCTCTGTGTCTAAAGAAAATAAAAATTAAAGACTTCTGCTTTTATTTTATTACATATATTCTAATGTGAAGTATCTTCAATATATGCCATTTTTTGAAATTCTACATTTGTTCAGTCCTTCCTTTCCATGCAGAGTTGTTTAATAAGGAGTTTTTAAATTTCCAGGTAGAAGAGTCTTTATACTATAAGAAATGATCAGGGTCTATTAAACTCTTTCTACTCAAAGTGTGATCCTTAGTCCAGTAGTACAAGTATCACCTAGGAGCTTGTTAAAAATACAAAATTCTGTCTTTCACTTTAGACTCATTTATTTTTTTAATTTTATTTTTTTGAAGATTTTATTTATTTACTTGAGCATGAGAGCAAGGTGAGGAAAAGGAATAGCAGACTCCCCAGTGAGCAGGGAGCTCAACATGGGACTCAGTTCCAGGATTCCGGGATCATGACCTGAGCTGAGAATAGATGCTTAACCAACTAAGCCACCCAGGCACCCTCTCTTCAGACTCATTTAATCCGAGTCTGCATTTTAACAAGACCTTCCGGGTGATTTACATGCATATTAACATTTGAGAAGCTCTTGTATGGACCACTCCTTTTAAAATCTCATCAGGGTGCCTGGGTGACTCAGTCGGTTGGACATCTGCCTTCAGCTCGGGTCATGATCTCAGGGGCCTGGGATCGAGCTCCACATCGGGCTCTCTGCTCACCAGGTGTCTTCTCCCTCTCACTCTTCCTTTGTGCCCTCCCTTCTTTCCCTCTCTCTCTCAAATAAATAAATAAAATTTAAAAAAGAAAAATCACATCAGGGGTATAGCATTAAGTCCAAGAGTGCAGTCAGGAAGGAGAATGTAGAGGCTAATGCTCTAGCTGATAATTTTTTAAAAATGGCTACAATCAAAAACACAAGAAATAACAAGTGTTGGTAAAGATGTGGGGAAAAGGGAACACTTGTGGCCTGTTGGTGAGAATGCAAACTGGTATAGCCACTGTGGGAAACAGTACGGAGTTTCCTCAAAATATTAAAACCAGAATTTCCATATCATCCAGTAATACCATACTACTGGATATTTAACTAAAGAAAATGAAATCATTAATATAAAAAGATATATGAACCCCTATCTTTATTGTACCATTATTTACAATCGCCAAACTATGGAAGCAGCCCAACTGTCCATCAGTAGATGAAGGGATAAAGGTGTGGTATATATACAATGGAGGATTACTTTACAGTCTTTTTGAAAATGAAAATCTGACACTTATCTGGCTTAGGACACATTATTAAACAAGAAAGTAGAACATAAAAGGAAGAGAGGGTTTACTCGACAGGGGGATAGATTTTAGGCAGTAGTGGGAATCTTCACTGACTGCAGGCATTGAAACCTCAGAAGTTATGTTGGAGAAACTAGGAAATTTTGCCTACAAGTCATCAGGCCAAAGCTTAATTTGGACCTAGGCATAAGGATAAATGTTAGGTGTATATGTGCAGGAATGTGTGTGTGTGCATATGTGTATACAGACAAATAAGTATTGATACACAATTCCATTCCAATCACACAGCCCTTTTTGCTGGAGATACTATTCATTAGGGCCCTGTTATATCTTCCAAGGGAAGAATTGTAGTTTGTGGCATGAGGAACAGCCACAACAGCACCTAATGAAGATTTTACTTGTTTCTTCACCAAAACTGTCTCTTTATATAGAAAATGAAGCAGAATTTTCCAAAGAGCAGAATAATCCTCCTTAGAATTGGATTAGTTTAATAAGTCTCTTGAGGTCAGGGTGCAGTTAGAGACATCAGTTATTAAAAGTTCCTGCTATAAGAATCTATTATTTCCAATTCTCTACATGGATCCTTCCCTAAGGTTTCCATTGCTAGAAAGTTAACCAATAGTTGACCACAGAGTTGAGGGTAAATTTCTGGGTTCACTATTATGTTCCATTTATTTATGGTCAGCTAATCTTCAACAAAGCAGGAAAGAATACCCCCCCAAAAAAAATAAGACAGTCTCTTCAATAAATGGTGCTGGGAAAATTGGACAGCCACATGCAGAAGAATGAGACTGGACCTTCTCTGACACCATACATAAAGATAAACTCAAAATGGATGAAAGACCTCAATGTGAGACAAGAATCCATCAAAATCCTAGAGGAGAACACAAGAAGCAACCTCTTCAACCTCAGTCTCAGCATCTTATTGCTAGAGACATACCTAAAGGCAAGGAAACAAAAGCAAAAATGAACTATTAGGACTTCATCAAAATAAAATCTTCTTCATGGGAAAATAAACAGTCAACAAAACTAAAAGGCAACCTACAGAATGGAAGAAGACATTTGCAAAGGACATATCAGATAAAGGGCTGGTATCCAAGATCTGTAAAGAACTTCTCAAACTCAACACCCCAAAAAACAAATAATTAAGAAATAGAAGACATGAACAGACTTTTCTCCAAAGAAGACATACAAATGGCCAATAGACATACTAAGAAATGTTCAACATCACTTGGCATCAGAAAAATACAAATCAAAACCACAATGACATACTAGCACACTCCAATCAGAATGTCTAAAATTAACAAGACAGGAAACAACAATGTTGGTGAGGATGTGGAGAAAGGGGGAAACTCTTACACTGTTGGTGGGAATGCAAGTTGGTAGATCTACTTTGGAAAACAGTGTAGAGTGGAGATTCCTCAGAAAGTTAAAAATGGAGTTACCCTATGACGAGCAATTGCACTACTGGGTATTTACCCCAAAGATACAGATGTAGTGAAAAGAAGAATCACCTGCACCCCAATGTCCATAACAACAATGTCCACAATAGCCAAACTGTGGAAGAAGCTGGCATGTCTTTCAAGACATGAATGGATAAAGAAGATACGGTTTATATATACAATGAAATATTAGCCATCAGAAAGGAAAAATGCCTACCATTTACATCAGCATGGATGGTACTGAAGGCCATTATGCTGAGTGAAGTAAGTCAAGCCGAGAAAGACAATTATATCGTTCACTTATGTGGAATATAAGAAATAGTGCAGAGAATCGTAAGGGAAGGGAGGGGGAAAGTGGGAAGAAATCAGAGAGACAAACCATGAGGGACTCATGACTCTGGAAGACAAACTGAGAATTGTGGAAGGGGAGGTAGGTGGGGGCATGGGGCAGCTGGGTAATTGGCATTAAGGAGGGCATGTGATGTGATGAGCACTGGTGTTATACACTGGTGAATTATTGAACACTATATCTGAAACTAATGATGTACTATATGTTGAGTACTTGAATTTAAATTAAAAAAAAAAAGTTAACCAATAAATACAAGAGAAATTAATTTTTATTTTCCAAATTTATGTGTTTCTCCTATTTTAGTTCTAATAGTTATAGCTCTTTTATTTGTATCTGAAAATTAATAATCAAAATTGAGGTGATTGTATATTTGTTATAATGTCTATTTACATTGTTTCTCTGAGATTTTTGTGTATTTCTTTGGTCTTAATATTATTTTTAACTCATAAAGTGTTCACTCTTATGATATCTGTTTCATGATTTCTTCACCAAGAAGAAAGAAATGTGATATTAAGCACAGAAGCAAAAATGGGAGAGTTCATTCTCCAACGAGGAAGTTGTTGAGGGCTTATTTCCTCACCCACCTCCAAGTCCCCTCAGAAGACTAATCAGTTATGAACATTCCCTAGTTCTAGACTGAAGAGCACTAACAGATCCCCCTTCAGAGTTGAAACACTTCACTCAGTAGCTGTGAGTGTTAACCACTGAGGGCTTACAGCTGCATTCCTTTCCAGGAATTACCTTCAGCCAGAGGATACTGCATCACCTTAATGCGCCCTCCTAATGCATTGACTGTATCCAATGTCTGCTTCATCCTAGGTGTAAGGATTTGTTCCCTTTCCACAATCAGGCCAAGTGTACAAAGCCATATCCACTCCAAACTGCCTCATAGGATCAGCTGAGAAGTCTGTTGAAACTGTTTTGTAATTCACCTTCTCCCTCTGCACAGTTCACACCAGATGTTCATTGTGAACATATTCCATGATAAACTTTGGGCATGAAAAACTCTGAGTTCAAGACAGTTAATGGCAAGAATAGCCATAGAAAGTAGACTCAACCAGGATGATGAGCTGGAAGGCTGAAAACAAGGCCCACAAGACTGCCCTCTCAGTTGCCCTCGGCACAGTTCCAGTCGGAGCTCTTATTATGTGACACCATATGCTTCCCTTTTCTTCTTCTTTTGCTATATTAAAATGTACTATTTTAGGAATAGGAAAAGTTAACTAAAAATTAACTAATATGAGGGTGCCTGGGTATCTCAGTTGGTTAAGCATCTGACTCTTGATCTCAGCTCAGATCTTGATCTCAGAGTCATGAGTTCAAGCCTCACAGTGGGCTCCATCCTGGACACAGAACCTACTAAAGCAAACAAACAAACAAAAACAAAACAAAACCCCCTAATATTGGTTTTGTGCCTTTATTCTGAGTTGGTTCTAGATTTTATCATGAACATTAAGGTTTAAGCAGGAGGATATGGTAGGCAGCCTCTAAAATGGGTGCCAGTGATCCCTACTCCCTGGGTATCCATGCTCTTGTGTAATTACTTCCCCTTGAGAATGAAAGGACCTAGTGACTTATTTCCAACAAATAGAATGTGCCAAAAGCACATCAGGGAAATACACATCAAAGCCACAGTGAGATACCACCTCACACCAGTCAGAATGGCTAAAATTAACCAGTCATGAAATGACAGGTGCTGGTGAGGATACGGAGAAAAGGGAAGCCTGCTACATTGTTGGTGGGAATGCAAGTTGGTACATCCACTCTGGAAAACAGTATGGAGGTTCCTCAGAAAGTTATAAATAGAGCTAGCCTATGATCCAGAAATAGCACTACTGGGTATTTACCCTAAAGACACAAATGCACTTATCCAAAGGGGCACATGCACCTGAATGTTTATAGCAACAATAGCCAAACTATGGAGACCACATCTAGGAAAGAATCTAGATGTCCATCAACAGAATTAATGGATAAAGAAGATGTGGTGTGTGCATACACACACACACACACACACACACACACACACACACACACACAATGGAATACTATATAGCCTTCAAAATGAAATTGGGCCATTTGCAATGATGTGGATGGAACTAAAGGGTATTATGCTAAACAAAATAAGTCAATCAGAGAAAGACAATTATCATATTATCTCTCTGATATAAGGAATTTGAGAGGCAGGGCTGGGGGTCATGGGGGGAAAGGAGAGGAACATGAAACAAGATGGGACTAGGGCAGGAGACAAAATCATAAGAAACTCTTAATCTCAGGAAACAAAATAAGGGTTGCTGAAGGGAAAGGGGGTAAGAGGAATAGAGTGACTGGGTGATGGACACTGGGGAGGGTATTTGCTGTGGTGAGTGCCATGAATTGTAGAAGACTGATGAATTACAGACCTGTACCCTTGATACAAATAATATATTATATGTTAATAAAAAATGTACCAAAAGCATTGAAATGTCACTTCCAAGGTGAGGTCACCGAAAGATTGATTTCCATCTTTCTGACCTTCTCACTTTCTCCCTCTCAGAGCCTTCTTTTTTGGAGAATAAAGACAAACTTCCATGTTGTGAGAAGCCCTATGGAGATGTTCCTGTGGCAAGAAACTAGTATCTTCAGCAAACAGTGAGAGAGGACCTGAGGCTGACCCAGGTGAGTGAGCCTGGAAACAGATCATCCCTTAGTTGAGCCTTGAGATGACTAGGGCTTGGGTAATACCTTGACTGCTGACCAGACAGCTCAGTTATGCCCAGATTTCTGACTTCAGTGACATGATAAATATTTGTTTTAAGCTACTAAACCTACATTTTTTTCCAAGTGTTTCATCATAGAGTCCTCCTTTTTTTTTTTTACTTTTTTTTTATTGTTACTAAAATTTTTTTTCCCAGTGTTTCAAGATTCATTCCCCATTCCCCACACCCAGTGCTCCACGCTTTAGGTGTCCCCAGTACCCACCACCAGGCTCTCCCATCCCTCCACCCCCCTCCCTCCAAGTCCCTCAGTTTGTTTCTGTGTTCAAAGTCTCTGTTGTTTCATTTCCCTCCCTAGATTA
>PITA01011829.1:48502-65084 GCA_004023965.1 Spilogale gracilis | reverse complement strand
GATAAAGAAACCAAGGCTCATAGAGATGAAGGAAATTACTCCAGGTCAGGATTGATAGATACTTCCTACAAAAGAGTTATGAGAGATTATGCTGAGTGAAATAAGCCAAGTAGAGAAAGTCAAGTATCACATGGTTTCACTTACTTGTGGTGCATAATGGGTAATATAGAGGACAGTAGGAGAAGGAAAGGAAATGGGAAGTAGGGTAATTCAGGGAGAGAAACAAACAAGAGAGACTCTGGACACAGAAACAAACTGAGGGACTTGGAGGGAGGAGGGTGGGGGGATGGGAGAGCCTGGTGGTGGGTACTGAGGGCACCTATTGCATGGAGCACTGGGTGTGGGGAATGGGGAATGAATCTTGGAACACTGAAAAAAAAAGATATTGCAAAAAGACTTGGTGATGATTTAGAAATGCCTATTTCAGAGCAGACTTCTGGGGGAACTATTAAAGATGGACCTATAGAGGTGTGCCAGATTTTGAAACTGTATTCATATATTTACCTTTAAAAAAAAAAGATTTTACATATGTATTTGTCAGAGAGAGAATGCACAAGCAGGAAGAGGGAGAAGCAGGCCCCCTGCTGAACAAGGAGCCTGATGATGTAAGACTCAATGCCAGGACCCTGGGATCATGACCTGAGCCAAAGGCACATGCTCAACCGAATGAACCACCCAGACATCTCTATATATTTACCTTTAGATGACTTATTTTCCGGTTATCTGGCTGCCTCAGTCGGTGGAATGTGGGACTCCTGATCTCAGGGTTGTGAGTTCAAGCTCCACGTTGGGTGTAGAGATTACTTAAAAATAAAATCTTTACATGACTTATTTCCAACACTCTTTTCCTAAGATAAGAAGTGAATTTACCCATACCTGGGGACTATGGTTCATGTGAAAGATTTGGGGTGGTTGCCCCGCACATGGCAGGTGCTCGGCACACATGGGGTTGGGAAAGTTCCTTTACTCCTTTCTCCCTTTCCTTTGGGGCTCAAGCTGGAGGATGATGGCCTGCCAATTGCAGAGTCAGACACAGTCAAGTACTGGAGGCAGAAGAGCCCATCTAGTCCAGGGGTTCACTACTGGGATTCATGGACAGAATGCAGGGGGTGCCTAAATTTTGGCTAGGAAACACTTGTATCTTTATCCTCACTGTGATCACAGCAATTTAGAATTTCCTTCATTATGCATGTAGGCAATAGACCACAGTAAGCTGCAGGCCGAGGACCTGGGACTTCGTGACTAGTTGAAATCATAGGTTTTTAGGTGGAACATCACAGTTATCCCAGACATCTCAAAATATCATTTATATGCACTATTATTTCAAAATGTATATGCATCACTATTTCTACTCACACCTGGATTTTGTCACTTAATGCGTTAACAAATAAGTGTATGTACTCCAATATCATATATAAATATTTTAATAATTATTTTGATATAATCAGTTTCCTTTATAGTCTAATATATTTTATTTTACTGATTAAAAAACACATTACTCTGAGGAGGAGTTCAAATGCTTTAGCAGACTGCTACAGAGATCCATGGTACATGTTGAAGAACCATGGTGAAGGCTAAGGAAATAGGCCCAGAGAGGAGACGTGATCCACACAAGATCACAAAGAAGAGTGTGGACCAGAACTTAACTCTTCCAACCCTACCAGCATGTGATGATCTTACAGATAGTGGGGGACAGGAGGCTGTAGGCACTGAGCACACAGTTCAGTTGTATGCCACAGCTCAGACTTGGGAAACCTCTGGGAACAGGGATGTGGCTCAGTTTGCAGGGGGTAGTGAGGAGGGCAAGAAAAATGGAAAACCAGGCTGCACAGACTGCAGCCCTGCCTGCTCAGCCACGGAGGCCTTCCGAGCAGCAATTACAAATATTTATTATTTGCTTTTCTGAAGTCTGCTCACATGGAACCAAACAATAGATTAAATGATCTTTCAGTGGCCACATGAGAGTGTAGTGGGGTTTGATTTGTTGGTATAGTTTAAACCCACATCACGTACTTGTGTTCTTTACAATTGTATTTGAGCAGTTTAGGGAGATAATATAGTCCCTCAATAAGTCTCACAAGGGTTCATGCTTGCCTATCGGATAGGAAGCCTCCAGTTCAGTCCTTTTCCCCGCTACCTGAGACTTGCTGGGATCAATAACTTGGAAACAGAGACAAAGTGCTTCTCAGAGGAGGACATTCACTTGTTTAGGGGAGACTAACATCATAGCACTCAGCATTTTGCAAACTGGGTGCCTGGGACTCCCAGCACCCACCCACCATTCTCCTGGCCTTCCCTGAATGCCCAACTCATTTCATTCATGCTGAGCCCTCACTTGGAATCCTTTCTCTATACTTCTTTACCATCACCACTATTTAATAACAATAACAACAACAAAAGTAATAGCTGGGTAGCAATTCCTATAGCTTGGTGACTGCGAGTAGGCAAGAACTCACAGTCTATAAGGGAAGCTGCTGCATCAACAACCATCTTAAATATCACTGTATGATCAATGTTATGAGGGGCAAGCACAGGCTTCTGAGGCACTTTGCCAAGTCTTGAAGAAGTGTAGAAACAAAAGGAATTCTAGAGTTCTGGAGGGGTTCTAGCTCAGGGGAGTGGTAGAGGGGACTTTGGCCTCTAGCCCTAGGAGAACACCTACTCCAGATCTGGAGAGAAGGTGGGCTTGTGGCAGGAGTGTAAGCCAAGTTCCTTTGTATAATACACAAATGTGGAACCCTCAAGGCAATCTGGAGATCCTCCATCTGGAAAGTCAAATAAAGGGCGGACAAATTGACTTTCTGCAGTGCTGGGCTCTTCAACTGAGCCTTTCTTGTCTTTCATGTCATTATAGAGCATGGGGGCTGAACAGATTTGTGGACCTGTGTTAACAACTGACTGCTGCTCCAGATAAGGGAAATTGTCTATTCACATGCATTTATCTGCCTGCCTTTAATTCCTCTCCCTTGAAGGTTTACCCACCACAGTGGCTGCAAGATAGAATTTGATCCAGGAAAGCTCACTTTGAGAAAATGATCATTACAATCTCCATGTGTTAGTGAAGGTTCGTCTTTGAGGAAGACCACTGGAATATTTTGCTTCTTGATCCCCAGGCCGAGGGAGGGGTGTCTCCTCCTGTTCCCCTCTACTCAGGGTTTCCCTGGGCCAGAGCACTCATCAGTGTCTGGTCACAGTGTGTCCACCTCTCTGCCACACTCTCCAAGCCAGAAATTCACTGAGAGCAGGGATCATGATTCATCTTTTTCCACATTCCTTTGGGTTGGTGCAGACCTGTCCCTAAGAGATACTCAGAAAATTTCAAATGGTACACCCACGACATTCAAATCCAGAGCTCGGTATTTTTGTCTTTGAAGCCCAAATGTTTCCCTATGTTGTCCACACTGGGTCACACCTGACCTCATGCCAAGTTTAATTTCTGGTATTTAGAGGACTAGCCTTTCCGTCATCACAACATTATCCCCTTGGGGGTAAGGCTATCAGCACAAATAAGGCATAATGATGCAAAAATGAATGATAACAACCCTTTATTGAACTCCTCCTTTATGCCAAGACTCTTGCTGAACTATTTATAAACATGCTATTTAATTCTCCTGACAGCCCACAAAGAGGGCTCATGATCCTTGTCTTACAGGTGAGGAAACTGAGACTCAGAGATTAAGCAGTTTGTCAAAAACCACAGAGTTGATCAGGGACATGGCTGGGGTATGACGTCAGCTCCTCCTGAAAGCTGTCTGAGATGATGTTCTCTTTAACCTCATTATCAAGCAAAACCATTCTTTCTATGTGTGTTCTTTATACACTACTAGGATTCCCTAACTTTTGTTTAAAAGACTGTCTTTGGACATTCTGCTTTCTTAAGCTAATTGCTTCCATGGCAATTTGGGAGATCACAGACTGAGGACCCATAGAAGCAGCATGGGAAGAGCAAGACACTGGCCCAAAAACCAGGCGTACCTCAGCTAACTGCAAGCGAGTATCATAAATGGGTCAGTTTCCTCACTGCCCCGACCTCAGTCCCTCACCTGAAAATGGAATAATCAAACCCATCTTGCCATGCTCAGAGAAGGCCACTGTGAGGACAAGACATGATGGTGAGGACACAAGGGCTCAACATATAGGTTTGAGTGGGGAGCCTGGGCAGGGCCTTGTGGTCCCCTGGGAGCTCCCTAGGTCCCCAAGTAGCTTTGGGGTCCCCTGCTCATGAGCACACCTCCATCCACCAAGAACACACCTGTGTCCCAGTTCCCTGCCATATCACACTGTCATCCAATCCAGCAGAGAACACACACTTACAGAGCTCCTGTTGTATTCTGAGCACAGCCCCGACCTGGTGGAGCTGCCAGGCTTCTGGAAATAAGACCTGACCCGCCTTGGGCACCCATCACGGGCTAGTCCAGGTACTTGAAACTTTGCACAATTGCTCCTCCCCTACAAAACTCTGAGGGAGAAGTTGGTATTACAGTCAAGGAAACTGAGGCACTGGAAGGCTAAAGCTAGCCAGGGTGATCAGGTGGGAGGCAGTGCAGCTGGTGTCAGAGCTCACACACTCTGCTGCTTTCTATCCAACATCAAAACCTTTCACCTTTCCCTCCATGGCTCCCTCCATCCCCTCTTCTACTTTCTACTATCTCCCCTTCCCTTGGCCCAGGCCCTCATCCTGTCCTTCTGGAAAAATGGCCACCTCCCTTTGCCCACCCACCCCCCCCTTCTAGCTCCTGCCCAGCTCCTACCTAGCCTCTCAGGCTTCTACTCCATCCTGCATTCTATCTCAGCTGAGGCCCAAATAATGTCTAGTTCTATAATCCTGGCTTGTAAGGCCACCTGTAGGCTGTCCTAACATGTATCTCTATGTTTCTCCCTCTGTTCACCAGTGCTCATTTCACAAAGGCTGTCCCAGGCCAGTGGGTCTAAAATGTTAGTGGAATCACCGGCTTTTTTTTTTTTTCTTTTTAGTTACTAAAAATTTTTTTTCCAGTGTTCCAAGATTCATTCCCCATTCCCCACACCCAGTGCTCCACGCTTTAGGTGTCCCCAGTACCCACCACCAGGCTCTCCCATCCCTCCACCCCCCTCCCTCCAAGTCCCTCACCGGCTTTTTTGAGACGCCAACAAAAGTTAACCCTCCCAAGGAAAGCAGCGTGTGCAAGCTGTCCCCAAAGTTAGCACACTATCCCAACTTACAACATCACCATGAGGACTTCTGCTATAGTAAACACACAGATTATTTATTTTTATTTGTTTATTTGTTTGTTTGTTTGTTTGTTTATTTGACAGAGAGTTCACAAGTAGGCAGAGAGAAAGGAGGAAGCAGGCTCCCCGCCGAGCAGAGAGCCCGATGTGGGCCTCAATCCCAGGACCCTGAGATCATGACCTGAGCCAAAGACAGAGGCTTTAACCCACTGAGCCACCCAGGTGCCCGACACACAGATCTTACTCTGTTTTTTTAATTCCTTGAACACACCATGTGTCTTTCCATCCCCCTCTCAGCATCTGCTCATGCCATGTTCTCGGTCCATGATGCTTCCTGCATGGTCATTCTAATAATTCCTAATGATCTACCAAAACTCAGTCCCAACATTACTAGGCCAGATGAAAGCTCATCCACAGCTCCCCACATGGAACTTAAGTGCTCCCCTGCCAAGAACTGGGGAGCACATTTCGTTTCCACCCACCCATTGGGTCCTTCAAGGGCTTAGCTGTCTCACAACCCCTCATCTAGCACAGAGCTGTATAAACAGCAGGCATACAATGTTCAGTTTTTGGACAAACAACAAACAAAAAAACAGCAGATCCTGGATGCTAATGAAAAGGGCTTTCATCATCTGGGCCCCACTAATAAGGTTTTGCAGAGTTGGACTTATGGAAAATTTCACCAGACATAAGCCTAGAAAAATTATCTCTTGCTTTTGCCATTAGTTAGAAATATAAACATTTCATACCCATTTATTACTACAGTGCTGGAATTCCTACTTAAATCCCAATTTTGTTAGTAATGGTAACCTAGTTTACAGGAATCTATGATTTCAAAACAAGATCAGATCCTGATAATTAGTTGTGATCCATATTTTGTATCTGATAATTAGCTTATAGCTGCAGTGATAATTGGGCCCTACATTTTTGGGAGGTGGCATATTTTAAGAAAACCAGGTACTCTTCATGTGTTCTGATCTTCTCCCTGCTTTGTTAAGAGGTTGTTAAAGTGAGAACTATAACAGAAGAAAAATGAATACATTTGCTCTCGAGGATGCAATTAAAAACAGAATGTAAACATGACTAATGAGGTGATTAACTTTTCTAGAAATATTATACAGGAAAAGCAATTCCTGAATGTAACATTTCCACACTAAGAAATTCAGTTTGGAGACATCAGTGACCAAAGGGATCTGGGAAGAAAAGACATTGCTACTGGCAAGAAAAGCCAAGGACAGCAGAGAGGCAGCCATGAAAAGCAACCATTTCTTTCTCTCTCTCTCTTTTTTTTTTCTACCCATTTCTTTCTAGCATGGTCTGCCCAGCCATGACACACTGGCTATTATAAATGTTCCCATCAGTGGCTGCTGCATGTGTCCTGTTGTGAGTCATTCTTTTCAACATTGCACTGGCAGAAGAGCATAAACTCAGGCATCAGGAGCACTAGGTTCAAATCTCAGCTCTACTGGTCACTGCTAAGTGGCCTGGGACGGTAGATGGCATTGCTCAATTTCTCCATCTAAGAAATGGGGATAATGATACTTGCCTCATGGATTGTGATGATTATATGAGCTAATGCACACAGAATGCCTGGTGTGGAGAATAACAGGCCAGTGTGTCCTCAAGAAATTGCTATAGAAGCTGCAGAGTCGGGAGGCATGAGACACCTCTTATTCCAGGAGGGAAGTGTTCTAGCAAGGAGAATTCAGGAGTCAGGAGCCTGGGACCCACCATGCCCTCAGGGCTTAAGCCAAGTGATCTTGGGCATTGGCATCAGGCTTTCCATGTCCATAAAGTGACAGCATTCACTAAATGATTTCCAAGGCAGTTTTAGGAATCCAGCACTCTTTAGTGCTACAAAATAGTTCACATTTTTTTCCAAATAGTTTGTAACTAAATACTCTGAATGTCCTCAAATACAATCTATTCTTGACTTATTTGGATTTGGTCCATAGCTGCAGGTGCCCATAATTATACTGCAATAAACAGTCTGATTTGGGGGTACCTGGGTGGCTCAGTTGGTTAAGCAACTGCCTCAACTCAGGTCATGATCCCAGAGTCCTGGGATCAAGCCCCACATTGGGCTCCCTGCTTGGCGGGAAGCCTGCTTCTCCCTCTCTCACCCCTCCTGCTTGTGTTCTGCTTGTGTTCCCTCTCTCACTGTATTTATCTCTGTCAAATAAATAAATAAAATATTAAGGGGGAATAAAACGGTCTTGTTTGTAGCCCTTAAGGGCCTCTGAGTTTTACAAACATCCTCC
The DNA here is from genome assembly GCA_004023965.1 of Spilogale gracilis. Classification (NCBI taxonomy): domain Eukaryota; kingdom Metazoa; phylum Chordata; class Mammalia; order Carnivora; family Mephitidae; genus Spilogale; species Spilogale gracilis. The sequence continues at coordinate 57,612 of PITA01011829.1, read as the reverse complement.
CTCCTCTCTTGCTCAGTTCCCATGAAGGAGCTGCTCCTGTTCTTCTAATCCATGTCTGCGGGCACTGATCTATGAGTTCCATGAGCCAGGCTCAGGATACAGAGCATAGTCTGTCCTCAGAAAGACTGGAGTCCAGTGGGGATGACAGATCAGAGACAGACAAGACTCATTCAGCAGGGCAGAGCCTGACACAGAGGTGTACCTGAGGCCCTGCAGGCACAGCCAACAGATTGTCGGGAGAGGCAAGGAAGGCTTCTCAGAGGAGGTGAGGTTTGAACTGAGTCTTGGTCATTCAACCTGTAATCATCCAGCCAGCAGTCAGCAATTACTTATTTGACCCAAGTGTGTACCAGGCACTGTGCTAGATGCTGAGGCTACCCCACTGAATGTTCTCATACCACTTCCTAACTCAAGAATCCACATGGCTCACTCCAGTCACTCACTCCAGTATCCACTCTGCACACTTCACTTCCCAGACACAACTTCCCCAATGTGTCCTGGCCCCCCCAAACGCCCCCTCCATTCTAGACCCTCTCTCCCCAACCACATTCAGCCCCAAGGCATGGGCACACTCAAGTCTGGCCTCTTCCCAGACCCTACTGCACACATGTGCTCCTGATGGGCCGGCATGAGGGCCACTGCAGCCGTTTCACTTCCCTCATCATTTACACCCCTGCTCAGCTCCTTTGAGCCGGGGCCCAGCTTCCTTTTTCTTTTACACGTTATTCCACCAAAGACACCTCCAGACACTGAGCAGACTGGGAGAATGGTTAACTGGGTGCTGAAAAGGAGGTGCTTCCTCCTGCTCGTCACCACTGTTCTAAGATTAGCACTAAACCCGTGCACATTTTGTTTTCTTGTTCAGGGAGACAGGAGAAAAAAGAAATCGTTTACTGAGCAACTACTATACACTAGGTGCTGTGCAGGATGCCTCCATTTTATCCCTCCTTTCACCTCCACCACAACTCGGAAGCAAAGCATTTTTATTTTCCTGACATGTGCAGAAATCATGGCTCAGGGAGGTTAGTTAACCAGTCTGGGGTCTGCCAGTGCATGCGAGTAAGTGGCAAAACCGGGATTTAAACACAGCAATGGGTTCCTGATGTGTAAACCCTTCTTCCTCCACCAAGGTTTTTCTCCCAAGCGTGTGCCCCGTGCTACCTCTGAGGACCTCTGGGAAGGCTGCCTTCTGGAAAGATAAACGGAATTTGTTTGCTGCGTGATGGTGGCTCAAACATTGGGTGAAACTCTGGACCTCCTCACGGGAGAGGTAGGCCCCTATGAGACAGGGTTTAAGCAAGCAAGATAAGAGGAATATGAAAATGGTTTCTAGGCACTGCCATCCATCTCTGGAAAGCCTCAGATAGGAAGCAGCAGGTGGGAAAGTGAAATGAAATTCTGAGGAAAAAAGATGAAAATGGAGGTTTCACACATCACTGAGCTGCCTTCCTATCTGGAGGGAAAGCCCGACATTAAGAAAACAGAAAACCTTCAACAAAATCAAAGCCACTTCTTCTGTCGAGTTCAGAAACAACAGTACATAAACCTACAGGCGTTGGCCTGATATGTTCCACAAATAGCCGTGTTTCTAAGAACTTTGGGTAGAAACAAAATTTGGGGTAAACCAGTCCCTGCTACCCACACAAGGAAGGATGGCCTTTGTCACGAGGGCTGGAACAGGAACAGTACCTCTTACCACAGAGGCTTTTCCGTTCTCCTCCTCCCTGCCCCGATCAGGGCCATCCTTCACAGGGAGTTAACAGTAGCCAACCAACACTTATTGCACAGGGGAGCTCTCAGGGAATCGACCTCTGTTGATGAATTTGTCCATGAAGAAAACACACACACACACACACACACACACACACACACACACACACACACACACACGGTGCAGACTCAGATCTGCCCACCCTCTATTCAGCCATAGGTGGGGCTCTTGTATCCTCGCCTGGACTTCTGGCAGACACAGGGCGCAGGCGGGCGTGGGGCCAGCAGAGTCTGCGGGGTACGACGGACCCAGGTCAGAAAATCACTTCCACTACTTACTGGCAGCATGCCCTTGGATTTACGCATCTTATATTCCTTATTCAGCCTGCTGGGGTGCAATCACTTACGGTCTCATTATCGCCAATGTTTCAGCAACTGGCAAGGAGGGAAAGCCCGCCTATTTCTTGGGTGAAGGTAAGGACTAAATAAAATGACCACACAAGGTTCCTGGCATAGGGAAGGCCCTTGATAGCTGCCTGGTCTCCATGCTGTGCTCATCCTCCCACATCTGGCCCCACTTGAGGGCGGGCTCACTTCTACCTCCTTCAGGAAGCCTCTCCTGACTATATGGGTCCCCAAGGACCTCTCCCTCCCTCCCATAGCTCTGTGCTATGGTTGGTCACCACTGGTCCCTTGCCCATGGTCACTCAGCACCTTGCCCCATGAGAAAAGCATCTGTGAGTGCTGGAATTTCCCAGCCAAGAGTAGCTGTCCAAGAACTGGCCATGGTGACCCAGGAACCCTGGGCCTGGGCCTCACTCACAGGCAATTAGTAGATATGCATCTTATAGACAAGGCATCCAATCACCTGAAGCTGAGGGAGGGAGTTTCAGCAAAGGAAACGTTCCTCACAGGCACTGGGTCCCTATGATGTGCCCAGCACTTTACAGCAATCCTCTCATTCCTCCCTACAACCTCTGAGATAGGTATTACTGATTCCATTTCACAGACGAAGAAACTGAGGCTCATGCAAGTGAGCTAGCTGTTTTCTAAAGCCTCATAGCTCAGAGGGCCAGAACTGGAAGCAGACCATGGAGAAAGGTAGGGAAGACAGAGGAGGGAGGTGGTCATTCAGGGAAGACAGAAGGCAGAGAGTCAAACATGAAAGACAAAGAGATTCCTCTCTGCTGAGCTCCTGTTTTGAGCAGCCCAGCACTGGTTTCTGCACACATCCCTCCCCTTAAGGCTCACCACCAAGCTGGAGACATGTGCACTCTTGGGACTAGCGGCACACTTTCGTTTATCATGCCCAGTGAAATCTAGTGAGACAGTTGCTGAAGCCCCGATCTCTCTCCCTGCCCAGCTGACCAGAGAGTTTACCCTCAGATACAATCCAGTAACTCCAGAGAATCAGAATTGGAACTAGATTGCTTTCCTCTAATAAAATTTACGGTGTATACAAATTCAATTACATCATCATGTGTGCTGACAGTGGCTGGAAAGGCCAAGGTCACTTACACACATCCATCACCACGGTGCAGAGAGCCAGGGGCGTGAAATTACCTCCTGCCCAGAGTCCAGCAGGGGCACAGCGGGGCTAGAGACTATGAGGGCTGACCTCTTGGGTGGGGAGCTGCTTATGTTCAGGTCCCGTATCCTCCCTGCACCCGGGAGTAACAAGGGGCACAAGGGGTTGCAATGGAAGTTCTGATTTCTAGTCCCACCCATAAGAAGGCAAGTCCATGGTTGGCTGTGCTTTCTTGCTGGCAGCTGTGTCTGCCTGAAACACACAGTGGGCTTTGGCAATGCACAGGGGAGGGAGAAACTATGTGCTGTGCCCATACCCAAGGTATGCTATTCAGTCTCCCCCAAGTCCTCACTGTATAGAAGTGAAGCTGTCAGAGAAGGAAAGTGGGCTCAGAGAAGTTAGGTAACATGCCCAAAACCACACAGCTTTTGAATTGAAAAGCTATGCTTGGAACCCAGGTTTGATGGGCAACAGAGCCTATGCCAATGGTTTTCAAAGAGGGAGATGGGAAGAGCTACACTCCCAAAGGGAAGCTCAGAGAGAAAAATGAGTGCCTTACGATGTGTTTCTAAACCCACTTCATGGCAGTGGGAGATACATTTGGCTAGAAAGAAGTATTTTAAACAAGTGCTTCCCTTCCCCCCATCCTCTCAGGAATTCTTATGATGTGGCAGACAAAGGTCTATAAGGATAAACCAAGAGTGGAGTGAAGAGCAGATCTGGACCTTGTGATAATTTGATACCAGAAACATTTGAAGAAAATACTGACCCTCTAAACAGGCTCACTGAACCAGGCCTGGAGAGTGACAAAGACTCAGTTCTCCATTCACTGAGGGGCATTTGACTTCAAGCAAGTCATTGAAGCTCTCTGAGCCTCAGTTTCCACTAAGCCAACGATTCTTGAGGGTGGTCCCCGAACAAGCAGCACCAACACTGCCCAGGAACTCGAGAGAAATGCAAACTCTCAGGCCCTACCTCAGAACTATCAGCAAATCTGGGAGTAGGGCTCAGTCATCTGTGTTTTCAAGCGCTCTAAGGGACGCTGTACAAACCTAGAACCCAGGCTATACTCCAGATCAATGGCATCCCCATCTCTGATGTTAATGAGGTAAGATGCTGGCCTCACTACCCTTCTGAAACTTTCCAGGTATAGCCAAGATGAGAAGCCCTGTACTCTGGAGATGATCACTGAAGTCCTGGAAGGGAGTAGAGAGCCTGGACTAAGATCACAGATGGAGAAGCATGGGCGTGAAGCAAGGGTGTCCCCTTGCAGCCAGCAGACAGCCCTATTGTTCCTGCCTCTCCCCCTGCCTCCTGGGTAGGGCCCAGCAAGCAAGCAGGTGGCTGTGGATGAATGGTGGGAGAGCGGGTCGGGAAGACGCACAGTGGCTGTGCCAAGGATGGATCAAGAGCCGACCGAAGGCAAGAAGGGTTTCCAACCTGGATTTGAATGGGGCTTCATGAAAGTCTATGATATTTCATCCAGGTGTGATTGTTTCTCATTCATCAGAAAAAGTCCTGAAGGTCTGCAAACTTGTGCGAATTACACATGCCACAAGATTGGTGGCTTCTCCTGACAGCCTCTCCCCATAGCAATTTACCATTGAAACCCCAGTTCTACTGAAGACCTTAAAGCTCTCCACACCACCAGCCTTGCCTGGGCTTTGAATGGGCACTGGAAGCCGAGTTTCTGTTTCCCTGGAGCTGAAGGAGGGCCAGAGGTAAGGCCAGGGCCAAGGAGTGGGTGTGTGTCGGGCACCAGCCTGGGAGCTCTGGAAGCTGTGTGGCATCCAGGACAGCCTCCCAAGCCTCTTTCTATTGTGCTGATTCTTTCTTTGATGTTACTCAACCTTTGCATCCCTGTTCAGCCTTCCACCCCCAATAATAGCAACAATAAGGATGACAAGGAAGCAGGCACCAGCACCAGGCCTACTGCCGGGCCCCTGGAATACGGCAGCTGGTGATTCCCTTCTTGCCCCTACAGACCCATTCCCTGCCTCTCTCTCTCTCTTGAGTGCAGGAGGCTGACATTTAGGGGCTGCTTTATCCAAGCAGCCTCTTGTCTGGCTGGGTTTGACCAAAGGGAGGCACCAGGAGGAAAGTGGGGGGCGGAGCTGATGGACTCAGGTGATCCTTCCTCTGGCTCTGTGTGGGTCCCCAGGTGACCCACCATTCTTGCAGTCCAGCTCCTCTCCCACAGCCCCAGTGACTGCCAATGGGAACTACTTTCACCCCTTCCCCTCAGCCCGGCGGTGCTAGCAGTTTCCACATCACTAGCCTAGTTGCTTCACTATCCCTTTACTGGTGTCCCTACACTGCCCATACTTTTAAACCATAAGAAACTACTGTTTGTAGGTCAAAAATGGCCAGATCACTAGCAATTTTATATGGCCCAGCCTAGTCAATAGTCCCCTCCTTAAACCCTCTTCAGCTAAACCTTCTGAGTGGGCCTCTGAATCCTACTCAACCCACAGCAGGCCTGGTGAGATGCTAGCATCCATTCACAGGTGAGAAACAGGTTCAAACTGCTGCATAGCCCTGTTCAAGGTCTTCTAGTGTAAGGCTGAGAAAACAAGGAGAGACTGAGTGTTTACTGGGTGCCAGGGACCACACGGTGCCCTTCATTTAGTTCTCAAACTGACCTAGATGGCTATTGTGCCCATTTCACAGATGGGGACTTCAAGGACCAGGAAAGTTAATAACACCCTTCCCCTAGTGCCTAACCCAGAGACTCCCATTTGGACAGACTCAGCCAGAAGCAAGAGAGCAAGCAGTCTATGCAGACAACCTCCCAGGGCACAGAGCAGACCACAGACCGTGGAGAATGAGTCTGGAGGGACCCGAGGAGCGTAACAAACTCATGTGCTCTTGCTGCAGATAAGAAAAAGATATTGTAGGGCCCAGCACTGGCCAGGTTGCCTGACTACAGACCCTTATTAAAGCCAATTGTCTCCCCACTTCTGTTCACTTCCTCTCCCCATGGTCCTTCCCATGGACTACACCACCTTTCATCAGGAAATAATAGTGCGCTAGCTTGACTCTTCCTGCTCCCTCCTGCCAGTGACCCTGACAGCTTTAGTACACAATGGGGTACATAATACAGCCTGAGGATGTGATAAGACCACACAGGCTGCGGTCGTCAAGCCTGGAGAATGCCAAGTGAGGCAGCTGAGGGGGGGGGGGTCACTGGGGTCACTACCGTGTCCAAGCTGCGCTGTGGCACAGCCCACCTCTCCTTCCCGTGACTCTAGGTTCCTGGCCAGCCACTGGGAGCCCACCACACGTCTCTGAAAGTGATGCAGTTGACAGGATGCCTAGTACCTGTACCTCCTAACTCCACACCCTGGACTCCTCGCTTGCCCCCCCACACTCAGTGCCCTCCCCTGAAGGGTGCTAATGGCCCCCTCAGAGAGGATAAGAAGATGAAATGAGAAAGCAAAGTACAATCTGTAGCTCCTAACGAGCATTTAATAAATGGCTGGTTCTGGTCCCTCATTCTGAAAATATTTCTGATCTGGAGATTATAATAGGTGGTTTAAGAAGGGAGGCTAGAACTGTTTATCATACATTGATTTCATGTACCTGGAGTGAGAAAACTTGCCTTAAAAGATGGTTTTCTTGATTTCGCCATTAAATTCCTTAACAACGGCCTTCAAGAAGACAAAGAAATCAGTCAAAGGCCACCCAGAGGGGGTAAGAGTTGAAGTATGTATTTCTCTTTACTCCTCTGCAGAACTGGCCCTCTGCAGGGCCGGCTGGTCACTGTGTCCTCCCGGAAGACTCTCTCTGCACATCGGACAGAATGAACTCCCCGATCCCCATGCTGCCAGATCCCTTTTAGTGCTTCTTTCTTCGAACTCCTGCTCCTGGCTGCAGGTACACCCCAAGAGATGGGGCTAGTGTACAAGGACCAACACAAGGCAGGGGGATGAGGGGTTCACTAGTGCTGGCCAGCTAAGCACCATAGGTCAAAGTAGGAGGGGATGAACATGGAGACCCAGAGTCGAGTCTGGGTGAGCCGCAGTCATGGGCAGGATCTGTGTCTGGCCTTTCTCACCCAGTGTGCCAGAGCTGGAGGTGGTTGATGGAGGCTGGGGGAGGGCTAGGTCCCAGTGGGCGGGGACACGAGGCCTGCTCGGGAGCCTTTAACCCCGGCCCACCCCCAGTGAAGGGGCTGTGCACAGTCCCACCAGGTGATGGCCCGTTGGGGCAGACAGCAAAACCCTAGAGCCTGAAGTCACCAAACCCAAGTTCACAATCAGTCTTCTACTCACGAGTGGTGTGACCCTAGACATTCTACATCACCTGTCTTTGCCTCAGTTTCCTGCCATGTAAAATGGGCATGATAACAAGAGCCCTATCCAGCAGGGCTGCTGTGAGAGCTGAATTAACACACGTAAAACACATGGACATTGCTGGCCCCTGGTTAAGTGCCACACTGGGCCAGCTGCATTACTGCCGGCAGAACGCTAGCCAGCTCTGAGGTCATTCCGTGTGGAGGCAGGACCTGAGGAAAGCCTTCAATCTTGCCACGGCTCAGCACCAGGAGGCTGGCAGGATGCCCGCATTCTACCGCGGAGCATTCAATCCTGCATTCATTCGGTATTTAACTATGAACTCAGCCGTATTTCCCGGAGTATGCGCCGCGTACGCCCACGCTGACGAACGGACAGTCGGAGTGACAGCACAGAGTACTGCCTCAATGTTAACAGCCAAGTTGTTTTTAGATTTCCTTATATCGATATTTAAAGCAAGAAGTATCAGGCTTCCGTTTAAATAAATGACAACATCTCAGATAAGTTTATGTCTCTTTAGATCACGTTCCTGCACCATATTCCTCCTCCTCCTTTCTCCTCTCAGTCACCATGGGAACGGTACCTTTCTGGTCAATTTTTTATGCTTTGTACTTTAATTTTAATAACTATGCATTTCTTTATTTCCTTGCATCATTGTTTGAGGCAAATAATAATTATTTCTCATTTATAGGGCTGAAAAAGTTTCCTTCCTAAATTAATTTACATAAGAAGTTAGTTTAAAGAAAATATTATGTAAATAGCACAGGTGGAATTTATGTGGCAGTTAGAAGGAATGAACTAGGTCTATGTATCAACAGGGATAGATAGTTAAGACATAGAGCTGAATAAAAACAATATTGCAGAGGCATATATATATTTTGTGGCATCATTTATGGGAAACTTAAAATATATCAAAAATACTACTATAAATACTTTTCATGACTACACATATGCATTTATATATACATTCATTAAGATAGACAAAATGGACTAGGAGGATAGTGTTTCCCATGGATGGTCAAGAGGAAATGAAGAGAAAGGCAAGTGACTAAGACTGATGTTCAAAAGGAACATAAATTATTAAAATTATTACATTTCTTTTTTTTTTTTTAAGAGAGAAAGGGACTTGAAGGAAACCTGACACAATGTTAGCAATCTGGATCAGAAGCCACATGGATGTTTACTAAATATTCTTGCCTGAACCTTTATTTTAGGTCTTTCACTAAAAACAACATAGATGGTATGCAAATATACAACACTCACCAGGAAGGGCCAGGTAAAGGGGGGGGGGGGTAACATCATGCTTGGCTAGTTGCCAAGTTGTTAAGAATGGAGAAATGAGGGCGCCTGGGTGGCTCAGTTGGTTAAGCGACTGCCTTCAGCTCAGGTCATGATCCTGGAGACCTGGGATTGAGTCCCACATAGGACTCCCTGCTCAGCGGGAAGCCTGCTTCTCCCTCTCTCACTCCCCCTGCTTGTGTTCCCTCTCTCACTGTGTTTCTCTCTGTCAAATAAATAAAATCTTTAAAAAAAAAAAAAAAAAAGAATGGAGAAATGAAAGGTATGTCTCTGCCCAC